>CM062499.1:47856319-47994054 GCA_031479575.1 Coregonus ussuriensis | reverse complement strand
CCTTCACCTCCCTACTTCCCTCCCTTCATCTCCCTCCCTTCACCTCCCCTCCTTCCCACCCTTCACCTCCCCAACTTCCCTCCCTTCACCTCGCTCCTTCCCTCCCTTCACCTCCCTCCTTCCCACCCTTCACCTCCCCAACTTCCCTACCTTCACCTCCCTCATTACCTACCTTCACCTCCCTCCTTCCCTACCTTCACCTCCCTACTTCCCTGCCTTCACCTCCCTCCTTCCCTCCCTTCACCTCCCCATCTTCCCTCCCTTCACCTCCCTCCTTCCCTACCTTCACCTCCCTCCTTCCCACACTTCACTTCCCTACTTCCCTCCCTTCACCTCCCTCCTTCCCACCCTTCACCTCCCCAACTTCCCTCCCTTCACCTCCCTACTTCCCTCCCTTCACATCCCTCCCTTCACCTCCCCTCCTTCCCACCCTTCACCTCCCCAACTTCCCTCCCTTCACCTCCCTACTTCCTCCCTCCCTTCATCTCCCTCCCTTCACCTCCCCTCCTTCCCACCCTTCACCTCCCCAACTTCCCTCCCTTCACCTCCTTCCTTCCCTCCCTTCACCTCCCTCCTTCCCTCCCTTCACCTCCCCTCCTTCCCACCCTTCACCTCCCCAACTTCCCTCCCTTCACCTCCCTTCACCTCCCTCCCTTCACCTCCCCTCCTTCCCCTCCTTCCCACCCTTCACCTCCCCAACTTCCCTCCCTTCACCTCCCTACTTCCCTCCCTTCATCTCCCTCCCTTCACCTCCCCTCCTTCCCACCCTTCACCTCCCCAACTTCCCTCCCTTCACCTCCCTCCTTCCCTCCCTTCACCTCCCTCCTTCCCACCCTTCACCTCCCCAACTTCCCTACCTTCACCTCCCTCATTACCTACCTTCACCTCCCTCCTTCCCTACCTTCACCACCCTACTTCCCTCCCTTCACCTCCCTCCCTTCACCTCCCTCTCATTCCCTCACTTCACCTCCCCAACTTCCCCCCTTCACCTCCCTCCTTCCCTATCTTTACCTCCCCCCTTCCCAAACTTCACTTCCCTACTTCCCTTCCTTCACCTCCCTCCTTCCCACCTTTCACCTCCACAACTTCCCTCCCTTCACCTCCCTACTTCCCTCCCTTCATATCCCTCCCTTCACCTCCCCTCCATCCCACCCTTCACCTCCCCAACTTCTCTCCCTTCACCTCCCTCCCTTCACCTCCCCTCCTTCCCACCCTTCACCTCCCCAACTTCCCTCCCTTCACCTCCCTACTTCCCTCCCTTCATCTCCCTCCCGTCACCTCCCCTCCTTCCCACCCTTCACCTCCCCAACTTCCCTCCCTTCACCTCCTTCCTTCCCTCCCTTCACCTCCCTCCTTCCCACCCTTCACCTCCCTTCATCTCCTACTCTTCACCTCCCCAGCCTCCCTCCCTTCATCTACCTCCTTCCCACCCTTCATGTCCCCAACCTCACCTCCCCGCTTCACCTCTCTTCACCTCCCTCCCTTCACCTCCCCCCTCCCCCCTCCCACCCTTCACCTCCCCAACTTCCCTCCCTTCACCTCCCTACTTCCCTCCCTTCACCTCCCTCCCTTCCCTCCCTTCACCTCCCTCCTTCTCTCCCTTCACCTCCCTCCTTCCCACCCTTCATGTCCCCAACCTCCCCTCTTCACCTCTCTTCACCTCCCTCCCTTCACCTCCCCCCTCCCCCCTCCCACCCTTCACCTCCCCAACTTCCCTCCCTTCACCTCCCTACTTCCCTCCCTTCACCTCCCTCCCTTCACCTCCCCCCTCCCACCCTTCACCTCCCCAACTTCCCTCCCTTCACCTCCCTTCTTCCCTCTCTTCACCTCCCTCCCTTCACCTCCCCCCTCCCACCCTTCACCTCCCAAACATCCCTCCCTTCACCTCCCTACTTCCCTCCCTTCACCTCCCTCCCTTCACCTCCCTCCCTTTCACCTCCCCTCCTTCCCACCCTTCACCTCCCCAACTTCCCTCCCTTCACCTCCCTACTTCCCTCCCTTCACCTCCCTCCCTTCACCTCCCCTCCTTCCCACCCTTCACCTCCCGTACTTCCCTCCCTTCACCTCCCTCCTTCCCACCCTTCACCTCCCTCCTTCCCACCCTTCACCTTCCCAACTTCCCTCCCTTCACCTCCCTCCCTTCACCTCCCCTCCTTCCCACCCTTCACCTCCCATCCTTCCGACCCTTCACATCCCCAACTTCTCCCCTTCACCTCCCTACTTCCCTCCCTTCACCTCCCCTCCTTCCCTCCCTTCACCTCCCCTCCTTCCCACCCTTCACCTCCCCAACCTCCCTCCCTAAACCTCCTTCCTTCCCACCCTTCACTTCCATCCTTCCCACCCTTCACCTTCCTTCATCTCCCACCCTTCACATCCCCAACTTCCCCCCTTCACCTCCCTCCCTTCACCTTCCCTTCCTCCTTCCCTCCCTTCACCTACCTCCTTCCCACCCTTCAACTCCCCAACTTCCCTCCCTTCACCTCCCTCCTTCCCTCCCTTCACCTACCTCCTTCCCACCCTTCACCTCCCCAACTTCCCTCCCTTCACCTCCCTCCTTCCCTCCCTTCACCTCCCTCCTTCCCTCCCTTCACCTCCCCTCCTTCCCTGCCTTCACCTCCCCTCCTTCCCTCCCTTCCCTCCCTTCACCTCCCCTCCTTCCATCTCCTTCCCTCCCTTCACCTCCCCTCCTTCCATCTCCTTCCCTCCCTTCACCTCCCCTCCTTCCATCTCCTTCCCTCCCTTCACCTCCCCTCCCAACCCTTGCTTTGATGTCCTGCTGGAGGTCGATAAGTGCAACAAAGAAGGACACGTGGTGGAGGGTGACTCCAACATGGACCAGATGTAACCGGTCTCAAGTGAATGATTGTGTAAGGGGGCTGATTTGTACAATGTGAGCATTACGTACCCAGGGGAGGAATGAGTTTGTACGTTTGCCCACTGACAAAGACATGATCAGTCTATACTTTTAATGGTAGGTTTATTTGAACAGTGAGAGGCAGAATAACAACGTATGTCAAAAAATGTTATAAATTGATTTGCATTTTAATGAGGGAAATAAGTATTTGACCCCTCTGCAAAACATGACTTAGTACTTGGTGGCAAAACCCTTGTTGGCAATCACAGAGGTCAGACGTTTCTTGTAGTTGGCCACCAGGTTTGCACACATCTCAGGAGGGATTTTGTCCCACTCCTCTTTGCAGATCTTCTCCAAGTCATTAAGGTTTCGAGGCTGACGTTTGGCAACTCGAACCTTCAGCTCCCTCCACAGATTTTCTATGGGATTAAGGTCTGGAGACTGGCTAGGCCACTCCAGGACCTTAATGTGTTTCTTCTTGAGCCACTCCTTTGTTGCCTTGGCCGTGTGTTTTGGGTCATTGTCATGCTGGAATACCCATCCACGACCCATTTTCCCTCCCTTCACCTCCCTCCCTCCTTCCCTCCCTTCACCTCCCCTCCTTCCCACCCTTCACCTCCCTCCTTCCCTCCCTTCACCTACCTCCTTCCTTCCCTCCATTCACCTCCCTCTTTCCCTCCCTTCACCTCCCTCCCTTCACCTCCCTCCTTCCTTCCCTCCATTCACCTCCCTCTTTCCCACCCTTCACCTCCCTACTTCCCTCCCTTCACCTCCCTCCATCCCTCCCTTCACCTCCCTCCTTCCCTCCCTTAACCTCCCTCCTTCCCACCCTTCACCTCCCTACTTCCCTCCCTTCACCTCCCTCCTTCCCTCCCTTAGCCTCCATCCTTCCCTCCCTTCACCTCCCCTCCTTCCCTACCTTCACCTACCTCCTTCCCACTCTTCACCTCCCTCCTTCCCTCCCTTCACTTATCTCCTTCCCACTCTTCACCTCCCCAACTCCTCTCCCTTCACCTCGATCCTGGGAGGTGAAGGGTGGGAAGGAGGTAGGTGAAGGTAGGGAAGGAGGGGAGGTGAAGGGAGGGAAGTTGGGGAGGTGAAGGGTGGGAAGGAGGGAGGTGAAGGGAGGGAAGGAGGGAGGTTAAGGGAGGGAAGGAGGGAGGTGAAGGGAGGGATGGAGGGAGGTGAAGGGAGGGAAAGAGGGAGGTGAATGGAGGGAAGGAAGCAGGGAGGTGAAGGGAGGGAGGTGAAGGGAGGGGAGTTGGGGAGGTGAAGGGTGGGAAGGAGGGAGGTGAAGGGAGGGATGGAGGGAGGTGAAGGGAGGGAAGGAGGGAGGGAGGTGAATGGTGGGAAGGAGGGAGGTGAAGGGAGGGATGGAGGGAGGTGAAGAGAGGGAAGGAGGGAAGAAGGTGAAGGGTGGGAAGGAGGGAGGTGAAGGGAGGGATGGAGGGAGGTGAAGGGAGGGAAGGAGGGAAGAAGGTGGAGGGTGGGAAGGAGGGAGGTGAAGGGAGGGATGGAGGGAGGTGAAGGGAGGGAAGGAGGGAGGTGAAGGGAGGGAAGGAATGAGGTGAAGGGAGGGAAGGAGGGACGGAAGGAGGGAGGTGAGATCTTGCATGGAGCCCCAGGCTGAGGGAGATTGACAGTTCTTTTTTGTTTCTTCCATTTGCGAATAATCACACCAACTGTTGTCACCTTCTCACCAAGCTGCTTGGCGATGGTCTTGTAGCCCATTCCAGCCTTGTGTAGGTCTACAATCTTGTCCCTGACATCCTTGGAGAGCTCTTTGGTCTTGGCCATGGTGGAGAGTTTGGAATCTGATTGATTGATTGCTTCTGTGGACAGGTATCTTTTATACAGGTAACAAGCTGAGATTAGGAGCACTCCCTTTGAGAGTGTGCTCCTAATCTCAGCTCGTTACCTGTATAAAAGACACCTGGGAGCCAGAAATCTTTCCGATTGAGAGGGGGTCAAATACTTATTTCCCTCATTAAAATGCAAATCAATGTATAACATTTTTGACATGCGTTTTTCTGGATTAGTTTTTTGTTATTCTGTCTCTCCCTGTTCAAATAAACCTACCATTAAAATTATAGACTGATCATGTCTTTGTCAGTGGGCAAATGTACAAAATCAGCAGGGGATCAAATACTTTTTTCCCTCACTGTATATGAGTCTGATGTAACTGGGTTGTGGGGATGAGTGTATAAGGGAGGCTTGACAGTATATACACTAAGTCATTGTTTGCAAGTTAGGTTGGTTTGTTCAAATCTCTTTAGCGTTTTCTGCAGAGCCGGTTTTCTAGACCTCTCTTTTTGGGGCATTTCTGCTATAGCTTTTATTGCTGTTTTTAGCTGTTGGGATCGGAGCCTGCTAACTTTTTCTGAATTCTTCCAAGACATCAATTAGAGGTAAGCCTTTTACCCACAGGGACAGGGTCATATAATTTGTATTTTTCTTTAGGAGGGACAGGATTTGGGAGCTAGGGTATCCATAGGATAAGTAGACTCACTGTAAAGGGCTTTGCTTGAATAAATACGGGCGGTGTATTTCCTCTCGAGGGTGACCTAAATAGACCAGAGGGTTTACTCTTTTTGTTACTGTGTTGGGTCCATGTCTCAGGATGTTAGGCTAAGACACGACATGGTGACTCTCGTGGGACACTAGGTCCCGTTACGGTGAGTAACTCCAGGTCCACAGGTGAAGGGTTTGTGACGCGCACCCGTGGGTGTAAAACTAAGGTGTTTATTTAATAATGGCAGTTGCAGAGCACCACTCAAGTACCCTGGTCGTAGTACCCTGGTCGTAGTACCCTGGTCGTAGTACCCTGGTCGTAGTACCCTGATCGTAGTACCCTGATCGTAGTACCCTGGTCGTAGTACCCTGGTCGTAGTACCCTGGTCGTATAGCCCTAGGAGAGCCTGATGAACTACGGGTCGTCCTACCCCTGAGCTGGATGCCCCGCTGAGTGGTTTTTTAATAAAAAGGTTTCTCCCACTCCAGCTGCGCCTGCTATCGACACTGGGCTGGAAGGGCAACGCCCGTAGGATATAGGCCTGAAGCAGGGGTAACCTAGGCTAGTTCATTAATCTCAAGGGAGAGCCGTGATTCGGGCAAGACATTTTTTGGCGTCCCTTGGTGGGCTCGGTAAAAAGAGCCTTGGGTGGGCACGACTAAAGGGTTAGTCTTGAAAAAGCCCACAATTAAATAACCAAAAGAAACCATAGACTGTGTAGGAAAACCCACCCAAATACAAGGAGGGTTAAATTCGATAGGCCCATCAAAACTTGCTCCGGGGAGAGTCGACATCCCACGAGTAAGAGAATATAGGGGTAAGCGAATCATGGCAGAAGCTCTATCCAACAACTTCGTGTTAATTCCCCTCCAGGGAACATGGTCAACGGTGAATGAAAGGGTTAAAGCAAAACTGGTTTTCTATAGGATTGATGTCAGGGCTTTGTGATGGCCATGCCAATACCTTGACTTTGTTGCCTTAAGCCATTTTGCCACAACTTTGGAAGAATTCTTGGGGTCATTGTCCATTTGGAAGACCCATTTTTGCGACCAAGCTTTAACTTCCTGACTGATGTCTTGAGATGTTGCTTCCATATATCCACATAATTTTCCTTCCTCATGATGCCATCTATTTTGTGAAGTGCACCAGTCCCTCCTGCAGCAAAGCACCCCCACAGCATGATGCTGCCACCCCCGTGCTTCACGGTTGGGATGGTGTTCTTCCTCCAAACATAACGATGGTCATTATGGCCAAACAGTTCTATTTTTGTTTCATCAGACCAGAGGACATTTCTCCAAAAAGTACGATCTTTGTCCCCATGTGCAGTTGCAAACTGTAGTCTGGCTTTTTTATGGCAGTTCTGGAGCAGTGGCTTCTTCCTTGCTGAGCGGCCTTTCAGGTTATGTTGATATAGGTCTCGTTTTACTGTGGATATAGATACTTTTGTACCTGTTTCCTCTAGCATCTTCACAAGGTCCTTTGCTGTTGTTCTGGGATTGTTTTGCACTTTTCGCACCAAAGTACGTTCATCTCCAGGAGACAGAATGCGTCTCCTTCCTGAGCGGTATGACGGCTGCTTGGTCCCATGGTGTTTATACTTGCGTACTATTGTTTGTACAGATGAACGTGGTACCTTCAGGCGTTTGGAAATTGCTCCCAAGGATGAACCAGACTTGTGGAGGTCTACACATTTTTTTCTTAGGTTTTGGCTGATTTCTTTTTATTTTCCCATGATGTCAAGCAAAGAGGCACTGAGTTTGAAGGTAGGCCTTGAAATACATCCAGAGGTACACCTCCAATTGACTCAAATGATATAATATATAATAATGTAATATAATAATATAATAATAAATAATATAATAATAATATATATTATGTCAATTAGCCTATCAGAAGCTTCTAAAGCCATGACATCCTTTTCTGAAAATGTCCAAGCTGTTTAAAGGCACAGTCAACTTAGTGTATGTAAACTTCTGACCCCACTGGAATTGTAATACAGAGAATTATAAGTGAAATAATCTGTTCGTAAACAATTGTTGGAAAAATTACTTGTGTCATGCACAAAGTAGATGTCCTAACCGACTTGCCAAAACTATAGTTTGTTAACAAGAAATTTGTGGAGTGGTTGAAAAACAAGTTTTAATGACTCCAACCTAAGTGTATGTAAACATCCGACTTCAACTCTATATAATAAATTATCAACCCTGCAAGCAATACAAGACTCTATTATTATGGTTGGAGATTATAATACAATTTTAAATATCTCAATGGACCGTAAAGGATATCACACTACAAACTATCACCCTCATGCTCTTAAGGAAATCATGAATGTCATGGATACATTAGAACTAGTAGATATATGGAGGCTTAAATATCCTGACCTAGTGAGATATACAGTGGGGAAAAAAAGTATTTAGTCCGCCACCAATTGTGCAAGTTCTCCCAGTTAAAAAGATGAGAGAGGCCTGTCATTTTCATCATAGGTACACGTCAACTATGACAGACAAATTGAGCATTTTTTTCCCAGAAAATCACATTGTAGGATTTTTAATGAATTTATTTGCAAATTATGGTGGAAAATAAGTATTTGGTCACCTACAAACAAGCAAGATTTCTGGCTCTCACAGACCTGTAACTTCTTCTTTAAGAGGCTCCTCTGTCCTCCACTCGTTACCTGTATTAATGGCACCTGTTTGAACTTGTTATCAGTATAAAAGACACCTGTCCACAACCTCAAACAGTCACACTCCAAACTCCACTATGGTCAAGACCAAAGAGCTGTCAAAGGACACCAGACCAGAAACAAAATTGTAGACCTGCACCAGGCTGGGAAGACTGAATCTGCAATAGGTAAGCAGCTTGGTTTGAAGAAATCAACTGTGGGAGCAATTATTAGGAAATGGAAGACATACAAGACCACTGATAATCTCCCTCGATCTGGGGCTCCACGCAAGATCTCACCCCGTGGGGTCAAAATGATCACAAGAACGGTGAGCAAAAATCCCAGAACCACACGGGGGGACCTAGTGAATGACCGGCAGAGAGCTGGGACCAAAGTAACAAAGCCTACCATCAGTAACACACTACTCCGCCAGGGACTCAAATCCTGCATTGCCAGACGTGTCCCCCTGCTTAAGCCAGTACATGTCCAGGCCCGTCTGAAGTTTGCTAGAGTGCATTTGGATGATCCAGAAGAGGATTGGGAGAATGTCATATGGTCAGATGAAACCAAAATATAACTTTTTGGTAAAAACTCAACTCGTCGTGTTTGGAGGACAAAGAATGCTGAGTTGCATCCAAAGAACACCATACCTACTGTGAAGCATGGGGGTGGAAACTTCATGCTTTGGGGCTGTTTTTCTGTAAAGGGACCAGGACGACTGATCCGTGTAAAGGAAAGAATGAATGGGGCCATTTATCGTGAGATTTTGAGTGAAAACCTCCTTCCATCAGCAAGGGCATTGAAGATGAAACGTGGCTGGGTCTTTTAGCATGACAATGATCCCAAACACACCTCCCGGGCAACGAAGGAGTGGCTTCGTAAGAAGCATTTCAAGGTCCTGGAGTGGCCTAGCCAGTCTCCAGATCTCAACCCCATAGAAAATCTTTGGAGGGAGTTGAAAGTCCGTGTTGCCCAGCGACAGCCCCAAAACATCACTGCTCTAGAGGAGATCTGCATGGAGGAATGGGCCAAAATACCAGCAACGGTGTGTGAAAACCTTGTGAAGACTTACAGAAAACGTTTGACCTGTGTCATTGCCAACAAGGGGTATATAACAAAGTATTGAAAAACTTTTGTTATTGACCAAATACTTATTTTCCACCATAATTTGCAAATAAATTCATAAAACATCCTACAATGTGATTTTCTGGAATTTCTTTTCTCATTTTGTCTGTCATAGTTGACATGTACCTATGATGAAAATTACAGGCCTCTCTCATCTTTTTAAATGGGAGAACTTGCACAATTGGTGGCTGACTAAATACTTTTTTTCCCCACTGTACATGACGGAGACTCAATCAAGCTAGTCATCTTGACTTCTTTCTTATGTCATTTTCGTTGGCACCAAAAGTTTAAAAAGTGTTGAAAAGGAACAGAATGTGGTCGGACCATCATTTAATTAGCATATACATTACTCTTACTGAATTTCCACGTGGGCGAGGATATTGGAAATTTTATCAAAGCCTATTGGATGATAACTTGTTTTTAACTATGACAGAGGAATTCATAACTGATTTTTTCCGACATAACATAGGTATAGCAAATCCACTTATTGTATGGGACACCTTTAAATGTGCCTTTAGAGGCCATGCAATTCAGTACTCATCTTGAAAAGTGGTGGTCCTCTGTAGCTCAATTGGTAGAGCATGGCGCTTGTAACGCCAGTGTAGTGGGTTCCATCCCCGGGACCACCCATACGTAAAATGTATGCACACATGACTGTAAGTCGCTTTGGATAAAAGTGTCTGCTAAATGGCATATTATTATTATTATTGAAAACAAAAGCAATTTAGGTCAAAAGAGTCCACACTAACAAAGGAAATAGAAGGTTTATCAGAACAGATAGATAGCAATAAAAACTGTAACATAGAGGCTCAGAATAAATTAGAGGAAAAACAAAAAGAAATGGAGAAACTTATTCAAGAAAGATCAAGTGTAATATATTATTAAAATAAAGCAAACTGGATGGAATATGGGAAAAAATGCACCAAATTCTTTTTTAATCTTCAACATAGAAATGCTACCAGAAATAATTTCATGAAACTGGTTACAAATTGCAGAGTCACCCATGATTCACCAAATGATATTTTGAAGGAGGAAACAAAGTACTTTAAGCATATGTTTTCTTTTCAGTCGCCTCCATCTCCTCTAACTGAAGCTAAATGTAGAGATTTTTTTCTATTGATAATGTAAAATTAACAGCCATACAGAAAGACTCACGTGAAGGTGAAATTACAGAGGAGGAACTTCTGGATGCAATTAAAGTCTTTAAGTCCGGGAAAACTCCAGGGTTGGATGGCGGGAAAACTCCAGGGTTGGATGGCATACCAGTCGAGGTATACCAACATTTTTTGATATACTCAGAGGACCGTTATTAGCATGTTTTAACACTCCTATGTAAATGGTAGATTATCAGACACTCAAGAAGAAGGTCTGATTTCATTATTACTGAAACAGGATACAAGTGGATAAAGATCCAGTCCTTTAAAAAAATTGGACGCCCCTTAAACTTCAATGTTGTGATGCAAAAATTTGAGCAAAATGTATAGCGCATAGTATTAAAAAGGTATTGTCGGACATTATTCATTCTAATCAGACAGGTTTTTTACATGGAAGATACATTGGAGATAATATAAGGCAAGTACTGGAAACAATAGAACACTATGAAAAATCTGGGAAACCAGGCTTGCTATTCATAGCAGACTTCGAAAAGGCATTTGATAAAGTACGACTGGGGTTTATATATAAATGCCTGGAGTATTTCAATTTTGAAGAATCTCTTATAAAATGGGTTAAAATCATGTATAGTAACCCTATGTGTAAAATACTAAATAATGGCTATTTCCCTGAAAGTTTTAAACTGTCAAGAGGAGTGAAACAAGGTTGTCCACTATCGGCATATCTATTTATTATGGCCATCGAAATGTTAGCTATTAAAATCAGATCCAACAATAATATCAAGGGATTAGAAATCCAGGGCTTAAAAACAAAGGTGTCATTGTACGCTGATGATTCATGTTTTCTTTTAAATCCACAATTTGAATTCCTCCACAGCCTCATAGAGGATCTAGATAAATTTTCTAACCTCTCTGGATTACAACCAAATTATGACAAATGTACTATATTACGTATTGGATCACTAAAAAATACCATTTTTACATTACCATGTAGTTTACCAATAAAATGGTCTGATGGTGATGTGGATATACTCGGAATACATATCCCAAATGAAATAAATTATCTCAACAATACATTTTAATAGAAAGTTAGCATAAATAGATAAGATCTTGCTACCATGGAAAGGTAAATACCTGTCAATTTGTGGAAAAATCACCCTGATTAACTCTTTAGTATTTTCCCAGTTTACCTATTTGATTATGGTCTTGCCTACACCTAGCGAACAGTTTTTTAAATTATATGAGAAAATAATATTCCATTTGATTTGGAACGGTAAGCCAGACAAAATTAAACGGGCCTATTTATATAATTAATATGAATTCGGAGGACAGAAATTATTAAATATTAAAGCATTAGACCTATCACTAAAATCTTCAGTCATACAAAAGTTATACTTAAATCCGAACTGGTTCTCTAGCAAATTAGTAAGATTGTCTCACCCAATGTTCAAGAATGGCCTTTTTCCCTTTATTCAGATTACAACCTCTCACTTTCAGTTATTTGAAAAGGAAATCATCTCCCAAATATCACTATTTCTAAAACAAGCCATAGAAAGTTGGTTGCAATTTCAATTTAGTCCTCCAGAAACGACAGAACAAATAATGCAACAAATATTGTGGTTAAACTCAAATATACTAATTGATTAAAAAAAACATTATCTTTTGAAGAAATGTTTAAAAAAGGTATAATCTTCGTAAATTATATCATAGGTAGGACTGGTGGAGTTATGTCGCACATGCAGCTAACAAAAACATATGGAAATGTCTGCTCTACCCAAAATTACATCCAAATAATTGCAGCATTACCGCAAAAATGGAAGAGGAAAGTGGAAGGGGGAAAAAGTAAGGAACTTGTCTGTTGGCCCTGCATTAAAGAACATAATTGGTTAAAGAAAATTGTGATAAATAAAAAAGTATACCAGTTTCATTTAAGGACCAAAGGATTGACAGCCGTCCCATATAGATTGCAAAATAGTTGGGAAGAGATTTTTGACGTTCCGATTCCATGGCATACTGTTTATGAACTGATACGCAAAATGACGCCGATTCAAAACTTAGAATTGTTCAATTTAAATTATTATACAAAATTCTTACTACCAATAGAATGTTATTTATATGGGGGATACAATCTTCCCAGCTCTGCAGATTTTGCTGCGAAGAGACAAACATACAAAATCGGCAGTGTATCAAATACTTGTTCTCCCCACTGTATGTATATATATATATATATATATATATATATATATATATATATATATATATATATATATATATATATATATATACAGTGAGGGAAAAAAGTATTTGATCCCCTGCTGATTTTGTACGTTTGCCCACTGACAAAGACATGATCAGTCTATAATTTTAATGGTAGGTTTATTTGAACAGTGAGAGACAGAATAACGACAAATAATTCCAGAAAAACGCATGTCAAAAATGTTATAAATTGATTTGCATTTTAATGAGGGAAATAAGTATTTGACCCATCTGCAAAACATAACTTAGTACTTGGTGGCAAAACCCTTGCTGGCAATCACAGAGGTCAGACGTTTCTTGTAGTTGGCCACCAGGTTTGCACACATCTCAGGAGGGATTTTGTCCCACTCCTCTTTGCAGCTCTTCTCCAAGTCATTAAGGTTTCGAGGCTGACGTTTGGCAACTCAAACCTTCAGCTCCCTCCACAGATTTTCTATGGGATTAAGGTCTGGAGAGTGGCTAGGCCACTCCAGGACCTTAATATGCTTCTTGTTGAGCCACTCCTTTGTTGCCTTGGCCGTGTGTTTTGGGTCATTGTCATGCTGGAATACCCATCCACGACCCATTTTCAATGCCCTGGCTGAGGGAAGGAGGTTCTCACCCAAGATTTGACTGTACATGGCCCCGTCCATCGTCCCTTTGATGCGGTGAAGTTGTCCTGTCCCCTTAGCAGAAAAACACCCCCAAAGCATAATGTTTCCACCTCCATGTTTGACGGTGGGGATGGTGTTCTTGGGGTCATAGTGTTAGGATAATTATTTAACAAACTATTTCAGTGTCTCTGTGCGTCTCCCAAAAGGTTGTAATTCTTTTGGATCAATGAAAGAGGAGAAGGGCTATCCGAGGCACGTCAGAGGTGTCGGAGTGCGACCCTAGACAGGTATTTCCGGATGAAAGGGTAGGCCTGTCTAGGTTGGACGAGGACTGCGATGAGTCGGCCTCCCGGGCAGGGGAAGATGGCGTTGGAATGGCGCCAGTACCACCCCCAAGAGAGGCATCAAAAAGCTCAGGAGAGGAGAGGAGATGGGGTCAGGAGGGAGGGGGAAAGGCAACTTGCCCAGAGCCCCTCCTGGCGAGGTAAAAAGGAATGCAGTACCTCAGGCCCCAGGCCCGGTAACCGTGTAAAGAGGCACTGAGAAGGGTTAATCCCCACAGTGAAGGGGGGATCCCAAAAGGTGGGGAATGTCAGGCAAGACACTATGCAAGAAGAATGCTGTTCAATGACTACAGATCAGCCTTCAACACCATAGAACCCTCCAAGGTCATCATTAAGCTCGGGGCCCTGGGCCTGAACCCCGCCCTGTGCAACTGGGTCCTGGACTTCCTGACGGACTGCCCCCAGGTGGTAAAGGTAGGCAACAACACCTCCACTACATTGATCCTCAACACAGGGGCCCCACAAGAGGGTGCTCAGCCCCCTCCTGTACTCCCTGTTCACCCATGACTGCGAGGCCAAGCACGCCTCCAACTCAATCATCAAGTTTGCAGATGACACAACAGTAGTAGGGCTGATTACCAACAACAACATGACAGCCTACAGGGAGGTGGGGAGAGCCCTGGCGGAGTGGTGCCAGGAAAATAACCTCTCCCTCAACGTCAACAAAATGATGGAGCTGATCGTGGACTTCAGGAGACACCAGAGGGAGCACGCCCCATCCACATCGACGGGGCCGCAGTGGAGAAGGTGAAAAGTTCCTTGGTGTACATATCACTGACAATCTGAAATGGTCCAGCCACACATTCAGGAGGCTGAAGAAGTTTGGCTTGGCTCCTAAGACCCTCACAAACTTTTACAGATGCACCATTGAGAGCATCCTGTATCACCACCTGGTACAGCAACTGCGCCGTCCGCAACTGCAGGGCTCTACAGAGAGTGGTGTGGTCTGCCCAACGCATCACTGGGGGCAAAGCTCCTGCGTTGTCTTGGCTGTGTGCTTAGGGTCGTTGTCCTGTTGGAAGGTGAACCTTCACCCCAGTCTGAGGTCCTGAGCGCCCTGGAGCAGGTTTTCATCAAGGATCTCTCTGTATTTTGCTCCTTTCCCTCGATCCTGACTAGTCTCCCAGTCCCTGCAGCTGAAAAACATCCCCACAGCATGATGCTGCCACCACCATGCTTCAACGTAGGGATGGTGCCAGGTTTCCTCCAGACGTGACGCTTGGCATTCAGGCCAAAGAGTTCAATCTTAGTTTCATCAGACCGGAGAATCTTGTTTATCACGGTCTGAGAGTCTTTAAGTGCCTTTTGACAAACTCCAAACGGGCAGTCATGTGCCTTTTACTGAGGAATGGCTTCCGTCTGGCCACTCTACCATAAAGGCATGATTGGTGGAGTGTTGCAGAGATGGTTGTCCTTCTGGAAGGTTCTTCCATCTCCACACTTGGTCACCTCCCTGACCAAGGCCCTTCTCCCCCGATTGCTCAGTTTGGCCGGGCGGCCAGCTCTAGGAAGAGTCTTGGTGGTTCCAAACTTCTTCCATTTAAGAATGATGGAGGCCACTGTGTTCTTGGGGACCTTCAATGCTGCAGAAATGTTTTGGTACCCCCTTCCCCAGATCTGTGCCTTGACACAATCTTGTCTCGGAGCTCTACGGACAATTCCTTCGACCTCATGGCTTGGTTTTTGCTCTGACATGCACTGTCAACTGTGGGTCCTTATATAGACAGGTGTGTGCCTTTCCAAATAATGTCTAATCAATTTAATTTACCACAGGTGGACTCCAATCAAGTTTTAAAAACATCTCAAGGATGATCAATGGAAACAGGATGGACCTGAGCTCGATCATCGCAAAAGATCTGAATAATTATGTAAATAAGATATTTCTGTTTTCGTTTTGTCGTTATAGGGTATTGTGTGTAGATTGATGAGGAAAAAAATGAATTTAATCCATTTTAGAATTAGGTTGTAACGTAACAAAATGTGGAAAAAGTCAAGGGGTCTGAATACTTCCAAATGCACTGTATGTACTGGTATTCTGTTTAAGATAAATTAAAAACCCAAACTTCTTTTTTTGCATGCGTGTGTGTGTTAGATTATGTGTGTGTGTGTGTACGTGTGCGTGTTATACAGTGGGGTAAAAAAGTATTTAGTCAGCCACCAATTGTGCATGTTCTCCCACTTAAAAAGATGAGAGAGGCCTGTAAGTTTCATCATAGGTACACGTCAACTATGACAGACAAAATGAGAAAAATAAATCCAGAAAATCACATTGTAGGATTTTTAATGAATTTATTTGCAAATTATGCTGGAAAATAAGTTTTTGGTCAATAACAAAAGTTTCTCAATACTTTGTTATATACCCTTTGTTGGCAATGACACAGGTCAAACGTTTTTTGTAAGTCTTCACAAGGTTTTCACACACTGTTGCTGGTATTTTGGCCCATTCCTCCATGCAGATCTCCTCTAGAGCAGTGATGTTTTGGGGCTGTCGCTGGGCAACACGGACTTTCAACTCCCTCCAAAGATTTTCTATGGGGTTGAGATCTGGAGACTGGCTAGGCCACTCCAGGACCTTGAAATGCTTCTTACGAAGCCACTCCTTCGTTGCCCGGGCGGTGTGTTTGGGATCATTGTCATGCTGAAAGACCCAGCCACGTTTCATCTTCAATGCCCTTGCTGATGGAAGGAGGTTTTCACTCAAAATCTCACGATACATGGCCCCATTCATTCTTTCCTTTACACGGATCGGATCAGTCGTCCTGGTCCCTTTGCAGAAAAACAGCCCCAAAGCATGATGTTTCCACCCCCATGCTTCACAGTAGGTATGGTGTTCTTTGGATGCAACTCAGCATTCTTTGTCCTCCAAACACGACGAGTTGAGTTTTTACCAAAAAGTTATATTTTGGTTTTATCTGACCATATGGCATTCTCCCAATCCTCTTCTGGATCATCCAAATGCACTCTAGCAAACTTCAGACGGGCCTGGACATGTACTGGCTAAAGCAGGGGGACACGTCTGGCACTGCAGGATTTGAGTCCCTGGCGGCGTAGTGTGTTACTGATGGTAGGCTTTGTTACTTTGGTCCCAGCTCTCTGCAGGTCATTCACTAGGTTCCCCTGTGTGGTTCTGGGATTTTTGCTCACCGTTCTTGTGATCATTTTGTCCCCACGGGGTGAGATCTTGCGTGGAGCCCCAGATCGAGGGAGATTATCAGTGGTCTTGTATGTCTCCCATTTCCTAATAATTGCTCCCACAGTTGATTTCTTCAAACCAAGCTGCTTACCTATTGCAGATTCAGTCTTCCCAGCCTGGTGCAGGTCTACAATTTTGTTTCTGGTGTTCTTTGACAGCTCTTTGGTCTTGGCCATAGTGGAGTTTGGAGTGTGACTGTTTGAGGTTGTGGACAGGTGTCTTTTATACTGATAACGAGTTCAAACAGGTGCCATTAGTACAGGTAACGAGTGGAGGACAGAGGAGCCTCTTAAAGAAGTTGTTACAGGTCTGTGAGAGCCAGAAATCTTGCTTGTTTGTAGGTGACCAAATACTTATTTTCCACCATAATTTGCAAATAAATTCATTAAAAATCCTACAATGTGATTTTTTCTAGATTTTTTTTTCTCAATTTGTCTGTCATAGTTGACTGTCACTGTTGATGTGGGTTCGTTGAGAGGAGTCAGACGCAGGACGCATAAGCTAAGTAAAACAAGACTTTACTAAACGTACAACCAGTACAAAATAAAGTACCTCTAACGAGGAGGCAAAACGACAACGCAACACAGTGCGTTACAAAAACAATCCCAGAGTACTGCACAGGATACCACCAACAGACAGGAAATAAAATAACACACAACAAATGAAAACAACCACAGGAAACTTATAAGGCACATAATCAAGACCAAACGGACACAGGTGTAACAGACAGACCAAACCAAACGAACATCGAAACATTCAACGGTGGCAGCAAGTACTCCGGGGACGACGAACGCCGAAGCCTGCCCGAACAAGGAGGAGGAGCAGCCTCGGCAGATTCCGTGACAGTACCCCCCCCTTGACACGCGGCTCCAGCCGTGCGCCGACCCCGGCCTCGGGGACGGCCAGGAGGACGCGGACCCGGGCGCGTGGGATGACCACGGTGGAACTCAGTCAGGAGGGATGGATCTAGGATGTCCCTCCTAGGCACCCAGCACCGTTCCTCCGGGCCGTGCCGTACCCCTCCCACTCCACGAGATACTGGAGACCTCTCATCCGGCGTCTCGAGTCCAAGATGGTCAGGACCCTGTACGCCGGAGCCCCCTCGATGTCCAATGGGGGCGGAGGGGTCTCTCCTATCTCATCTTCTTGGAGTGGACCAGCTACCACCGGCCTGAGAAGAGACACATGGAACGAGGGGTTAATATTCTTATAATCAATAGGCAGTTGTAACCTGTAACACACCTCGTTCAATCTTCTCAGGACATTAAAAGGCCCCACAAACCGCCGACCCAGCTTCCGGCAGGGCAGGCGGAGGGGCAGGTTTCGAGTCGAGAGCCAGACTCGATCTCCCGGTGCGTATACCGGTCCCTCACTGCGGTGGCGATCGGCGCTCGCCTTCTGTCGACGGATGGCCCGCTGCAAATGGACATGTGCAGCGTCCCACGTCTCCTCCGAGCGCCGAATCCACTCATCCACCGCAGGAGCCTCGATCTGGCTCTCGTGCCAATGTGCCAGAACTGGCTGATACCCTAAAACACACTGGAAAGGTGTTAGATTGGTGGAGGAGTGGCGGAGAGAGTTCTGTGCCATCTCTGCCCAGGGGATATACCTTGACCACTCCTCCGGCCGGCCCTGGCAGTAGGACCTCAGAAACCTACCCACATCCTGGTTGACTCGTTCTACCTGCCCATTGCTCTCTGGGTGGTAACCCGAGGTAAGGCTCACCGAGACCCCCAAGCGTTCCATGAAAGCCCCCCAGACTCTGGAGGTGAACTGGGGACCTCGGTCAGACACTATATCCTCGGGAACCCCATAGTGCCGGAAAATGTGGGTAAATAGGGCCTCAGCGGTCTGTAGGGCAGTAGGGAGACCCGGCATTGGGAGGAGACGACAGGCCTTGGAAAACCAATCCACAACGACCAAAATGGTGGTATTCCCCTGGGAGGGGGGAAGGTCGGTCACAAAATCCACCGAGAGGTGGGACCATGGTCGTTGTGGAACGGGCAGGGGATGTAGCTTTCCCCTGGGCAGGTGTCTAGGCACCTTACACTGGGCGCACACCGAGCAGGAGGAGACATAAACTCTCACATCCCTAGCTAACGTTGGCCACCAGTATTTCACGCTAAGGCAGTGCACTGTCCGGCCAATACCTGGATGTCCAGAGGAGGGTGATGTATGAGCCCAATAAATAAGTCGGTCACGAACCTCGTGCGGAACGTACGTCCGCCCCACAGGACACTCAGGGGGAGTAGGGTCGGCACGTAACGCCCTCTCGATCTCCGTATCGACCTCCCACACTACCGGAGCCACCAGACAAGACTCCGTCAGTATGGGAGTAGGCTCAATGGACCTCTCCTCTGTGTCATACCGCCGGGACAGGGCGTCTGCCTTACCGTTCTGGGACCCTGGGATGTACGTGATCTTAAAAACAAACCGGGTTAGGAACATGTTCCACCTAGCCTGACGAGGGTTTAGTCTCCTAGCTGCCCGGATGTGCTCCAGGTTACGGTGGTCAGTCAGAATGAGGAAAGGGTGTTGAGCCCCCTCAAGCCAATGCCTCCACACCTTTAGGGCCTGAACCACGGCTAACAACTCCCTGTCCCCTACGTCATAATTACGCTCCGCCGGGCTGAGCTTCTTGGAATAGAACGCACAGGGGCGGAGTTTAGGTGGCGTGCCGGACCGTTGCGACAGAACCGCCCCAATACCGGCTTCTGATGCGTCCACCTCCAGTTGGAATGGTAAAGCGGGATCCGGATGCGCCAGCACCGGAGCCGAAGTGAACAGGTCCTTCAGTTTAACAAATGCCCTGTCCGCTTCAGCTGACTACTGCAAACGCACCGGACCCCCCTTTAGCAGGGACGTAATGGGAGCTGCCACCTGTCCAAAACCCCGGATAAATCTCCGGTAGTAATTAGCAAAACCCAAAAACTGCTGCACCTCTTTTACAGTGGTTGGAGTTTGCCAATTACGCACGGCCGTCACACGGTCAACCTCTATCTTCACACCAGACGCGGACAATCGATAACCCAAGAAGGAGATGGACTCCTGGAAAAACAAGCATTTCTCTGCCTTGACATACAAGTCATGCTCCAACAGCCTCCTCAACACTCGGCGCACCAGGGCTACATGCTCGGCTCGTGTAGAAGAGTACACTAGGATGTCGTCGATGTACACTACCACACCCTGCCCATGCATGTCCCTGAAAATCTCGTCAACAAAGGATTGAAAGACTGAAGGAGCATTCATTAACCCGTATGGCATGACGAGATATTCGTAATGACCCGAGGTGGTGCTGAATGCTGTTTTCCATTCATCTCCCTCCCTAATGCGCACCAGATTGTACGCGCTCCTGAGATCCAACTTTGTGAAGAACCGCGCTCCGCGTAATGATTCTGTCATAGTCACAATCAGAGGAAGAGGATAACTGTACTTAACCGTGATCTGATTGATACTACGATAATCAATACACGGGCGCAAACCCCCGTCCTTCTTCTTCACAAAGAAGAAACTCGAGGAAACCGGGGAAGTGGAGGACCGTATGTATCCCTGTTCCAAGGACTCGGCTATGTAAGTCTCCATAGCCGCGGTCTCCTCTTGAGACAGGGGATACACACGGCTCCACGGAAGTGCCGCTCCTGTTTGGAGATCTATCGCACAATCCCCCTGTCTATGAGGTGGCAACCGTGTTGCCCTAGTTTTGCTAAAAACCAGGGCTAAATCCTCATATTCAGGGGGAATGTGCATTGCGGACACTTGGTTCGGACTCTCCACCGATGTTGCCCCTATGGAAACACCTAGACATCTCCCTACACACTGGGCAGACCACTCCATAAGAGCCCTCTGTTGCCACGCAATGGTAGGATCATGGGTGCTTAACCAGGGAAGCCCCAGCACCACGGGATACGCAGGAGAGTCGATCAGATAAAACTAAACTGAATGATCTCCTCATGTCCCCCCTGCGTAATCATCTTCAGTGGTGCTGTGACTTCTCTAATCAACCCCGACCCCAGCGGCCGGCTGTCTAGAGCATGAACTGGGAAAGGGGGTTCCACCGGCCGAAGGGGAATTCCTACCCTAGAACAAAATACACGATCAATGAAATTCCCAGCTGCGCCTGAATCTACTAGCGCCTTATGCTGGGAATGAGGTGCCACCTGTGGAAATCTCACAGGTATACACAGGTGTCCAACAGAGAGCTCTGGGTAAGTGGGGCATCTACTCACCTGAAATGACTCCCCAGTGCGTGACCTGTTGTCCCCTCTCCCAGGAGACCCTCCCCAACACCTAGCCGCAGTGTGCCCTCCACGGCCACAGTTGGTGCAGGGGACGGCCCCCCTCGGGTTCTCTCTCCCCCTCTCCCTAGCGCCTGCACCCCCGAGCTCCATGGGAATCGGCTCGGCGGTGCTGGAGGATGGAATGTACGACCCCCATTCGGGACGTCCGCGGGTAGCCAGCAGGGTGTCGAGACGGATGGACATGTCCACCAACTGGTCGAAGGTGAGGTTGGTGTCCCTGCAGGCCAGCTCACGACGAACGTCCTCTCGTAGGCTGCATCGATAATGGTCGATGAGGGCCCTCTCATTCCATCCCGCATCTGCCGCTAGCGTCCGGAACTCCAGGGCGAACTCCTGGGCACTCCTCTTCCCCTGTCGGAGGTGGAACAGACGCTCCCCCGCCGCCTTCCCCTCAGGTGGATGATCGAACACTGCCCTGAAGCGGCGGGAGAACTCCGCGTAGGTGATGGTGGCGGCGTCTATTCCCCTCCATTCGGCGTTTACCCACTCCAACGCCTTGCCGGAGAGACAGGAGATGAGGGCGGAGACGCTCTCGTATCCCGAGGGCGCCGGGTGTATGGTGGCCAGGTAGAGTTCCACCTGCAGGAGGAATCCCTGACACCCGGCTGCGGTACCATCATATGCCCTCGGGAGCGAGAGCCGAATGCCGCTGGGTTCCGGTACTGGGAGAGGAGGACTGGCCGATGGTGATGGTAAGGTGTGCGAAGATGTGGGCACCTCTCCAGTAACCAAACGGCGCAGCGTGTTAGACAAATCGTTCATGGCGGCCCCAAGTTGCTGGATCATGGTGTCTTGATTGCTGATCCGTTCCTCGAGGGACTTGGGTGCCGCCGCTGCTCCTGCTGACTCCATGGTGGTGTGTTATTCTGTCACTGTTGATGTAGGTGCGTTGAGAGGAGTCAGAAGCAGGACGCATAAGCTAAGTCAAACAAGACTTTACTAAACGTACAACCAGTACAAAATAAAGTACCTCTAACGAGGAGGCAAAACGACAACGCAACACAGTGCGTTACAAAAACAATCCCAGAGTACTGCACAGGATACCACCAACAGACAGGAAATAAAATAACACACAACAAACGAAAACAACCACAGGAAACTTATAAGGCACATAATCAAGACCAAACGGACACAGGTGTAACAGACAGACCAAACCAAACGAACATCGAAACATTCAACGGTGGCAGCTAGTACTCCGGGGACGACGAACGCCGAAGCCTGCCCGAGCAAGGAAGAGAGGCAGCCTCGGCAGATTCCGTGACATTGACGTGTACCTATGATGAAAATTACAGGCCTCTCTCATCTTTTTAAGTGGGAGAACTTGCACAATTGGTGGCTGACTAAATACTTTTTTTCCCCACTGTATTATGTGTGTGTACGTGTGTGTGTTAAATTATGTGTGTGTGTGTGTGTACGTGTGCGTGTTAGATTACGTGTGTGTGTGTTTGTGTGTGTTTGTGTGCGAGATTGCAAACAGGTGACTCATCCCTCTGCAGTTGGCCATTTCACTGCATTTTCCCTCTCCTTCTCTTCTCTCTCTATTTTTACAATATTCTCAACTGTCTCCTCCACTATATCACAATAGTGTTTTCTCATCAGAAACTATTGGTTATGGTCCTTTGTTCAGGTGTGTGTGTGTGTAAAATATTAGTCCTCAGATGTGTCATTCATAGATCTTAGATGTACAACATATTACGTTGCTATTCTTTATCAAATCAACACAATAGAAATCTAGCCTCATGCTATAGTGGCCCAAATCTCATATTACTGTATTGATACATTGTTGTATACATATTTATTTATTTATTTTGATGTCAACAAATGTTTGTACAGTTCTTAATAAAAAAATGAATTTATTTGTCACATTTTACTTGCAGTGCTAGTTCTTTCTCTGAGGCGAATATATATAATTTTGCAAGACAATGTGACTGTTGTAGTGATACATGTCATTGAACAACACCGTGATTAGATGGGGAAAAACACACCAATCTCTTTCAGAAGTTCTTTCAACAAATAAATGCTAATTTACCAACATTTCTGAAAATGTTATACATATTTCATTTGTTTTGTCACTTTCATCTATTCTGCACTCCTCCTCCTAGTTATCTCTCTCTCTCTCTCTCTCTCTCTCTCTCTCTCTCTCTCTCTCTCTCTCTCTCTCTCTCTCTCTCTCTCTCTCTCTCTCTCTCTCTCTCTCTCTCTCTCTCTCTCTCTCTCTCTCTCTCTCACACACACAGACAGACAGACAGGTTATATAATCA
Source organism: Coregonus ussuriensis (assembly GCA_031479575.1). Classification (NCBI taxonomy): domain Eukaryota; kingdom Metazoa; phylum Chordata; class Actinopteri; order Salmoniformes; family Salmonidae; genus Coregonus; species Coregonus ussuriensis. Next base: position 47,970,844 of record CM062499.1, on the reverse strand, counting down.
ACCAAAATGTCACGTTACGTTCTGATTGGCATGATTGACGTCACTCATCAAAGAGTGTGTGTGTGATGTGAGAGAGAGAGAGAGAGAGAGAGAGAGAGAGAGAGAGAGAGAGAGAGAGAGAGAGAGAGAGAGAGAGAGAGAGAGACAGAGAGAGAGAGACAGAGAAAGAGACAGAGAGAGAGAGGGAGAGAGAAGAGAGAGAGAGAGAGAGAGAGAGAGAGAGAGAGAGAGAGAGAGAGAGAGAGAGAGAGAGAGAGAGAGAGAGAGAGAGAGAGAGAGAGAGAGAGAGAGAGAGAGAGAGAGAGAGAGAGAGAGAGAGAGAGAGCGAGAGAGAGAGCGAGAGAGAGAGAAAGAGAGAGAGGGGGGAAGAAGAGAGGCCTTGAAGTGGAACGAGGGAACAGAGAAAAGCTGAAGCTCAATTTCCGTTCTTTCCTTCACCCCCTTTCACTCAACGTCACGTCACATCAATCTGCCTTTCTGACATCTCTCTCTCTCTTCCTCTCTCTTCCCCTCTCTTCCTCTCTCTTCCCCTCTCTCTCTACCTCTCTCTTCCTCTCTCTTCCTCTCTCTCTTCCTCTCTCTTCCTCTCTCTTCCTCGCTCTCTACCTCTCTCTTCCTCTCTCTTCCTCTCTCTTCCTCTCTCTTCCCCTCTCTCTCTACCTCTCACTTCCTCTCTCTTCCTCTCTCTCTTCCTCTCTCTTCCTCTCTCTTCCTCGCTCTCTTCCTCTCTCTCTTCCTCTCTCTTCCTCTCTCTTCCTCTCTCTTCCTCTCTCTCTTCCTCTCTCTACCTCTCTCTCTCTCTTCCTCTCTCTTCCTCTCTCTTCCTCTCTGTCTCTATCTCCATTTCATCCTCTCTCTTTCTTCCCCTCTACCACTCTTTTCCCCTCTCTTACCTCTTTGCCATCTTCTCTGTCCATTTCCTCTACTTCCTGACATATCTGTCTGTTTTCACCTGCTTCTCCTCAGACAGTCTGTGTTCAGTAACATTTTGCAATAACTCATTAACATGCGATTACCATGATATTAACAATGCTATTAACAATGTTATCATCAATGTTATTATCAATGCTATTATCAATACTATTAACAATGCTAATAACATGCTATGAATACGCTATTATCAATGCTATGATCAATGTTATTATCAATGTTATTAACATGCTAGAGCAAAAACAACCAACATGTACGTGTTCGTGAGAGTCTCATCTTTCCATAGAGGGGTCATAATAGTTTTTGTCAAACCGTTCGGACGCTACCTGACGATTTTTTGTGAGAATGCCGATTTCTGGGATGCCTCATGGTCTGACCAACAACGCTCTAGCTCTGTCACCGCAGTTCTCTGAGAGGGGTATATATAGTATAATGTTGTTGTTGGTGTCTCTGAGAGGGGTATACAGTATATAGTATAATATTACACACACACACAGACACACAGCTGTCCTTTAACAAACTACGTTAATATAGTAATTACCTCGATGAGTCTCTTTGGATCCCTGGGGGCCTGAAGACCAGAGAGTCTCTTTGGATCCCTGGGGGCATGAAGACCAGAGAGTCTCTTTGGATCCCTAGGGGCATGAAGACCAGAGAGTCTCCTTGGATCCCTGGGGGCATGAAGACCAGAGAGTCTCTTTGGATCCCTGGGGGCCTGAAGACCAGAGAGTCTCTTTGGATCCCTGGGGGCATGAAGACCAGAGAGTCTCCTTGGATCCCTGGGGGCATGAAGACCAGAGAGTCTCTTTGGATCCCTGGGGGCCTGAAGACCAGAGAGTCTCTTTGGATCCCTGGGGGCATGAAGACCAGAGAGTCTCTTTGGATCCCTGGGGGCATGAAGACCAGAGAGTCTCTTTGGATCCCTGGGGGCATGAAGACCAGAGAGTCTCTTTGCGTCCCTGGGGGCATGAAGACCAGAGAGTCTCTTTGGATCCCTGCGGGCCTGAAGACCAGAGAGTTTTTTGCGTCCCTGGGGGCCTGAAGACCAGAGAGTTTCCTTGGATCCCTGGGGGCCTGAAGACCAGAGAGACTCCTTGGATCCCTGGGGGCATGAAGACCAGAGAGTCTCTTTGCGTCCCTGGGGGCATGAAGTCCAGAGATGCTCCTTGGATCCCTGGGGGCCTGAAGACCAGAGAGTTTTTTGCGTCCCTGGGGGCCTGAAGACCAGAGAGTTTCCTTGGATCCCTGGGGGCCTGAAGACCAGAGAGTCTCTTTGGATCCCTGGGGGCATGAAGACCAGAGAGTCTCCTTGGATCCCTGGGGGCCTGAAGACCAGAGAGTCTCCTTGGATCCCTGGGGGCATGAAGACCAGAGAGTCTCCTTGGATCCCTGGGGGCATGAAGACCAGAGAGTCTCTTTGGATCCCTGGGGGCATGAAGACCAGATAGTCTCTTTGCGTCCCTGGGGGCATGAAGACCAGAGAGTCTCTTTGGATCCCTGCGGGCCTGAAGATCAGAGCAGATCAGATGGACTATTTATAAGGTCATTACCATTCTTATGTAGCGAGGGAGGGAGGGAGGGAGGGAGGGAGGGAAGGAGGGAGGGAGGGAGGGAGGGTGTTTGTGTTTGTGTGCGTGTGTGAGTAATCTTAATTTGTGTGATGATGCTTTAACCGACTGTTAAACACCGCTGAGTCATCTTGAGCCTGCAGCACAAAACTACCTCCATACTTCCATACATTATTTTTAACCGGCACCAGTTACCTTCAGACGGAAAGGCAACATATGCAGCCCGTGCACCAGATATCTCTAGCTTAACGTGACGGATTTCGATGGGGATTTTTATAGTATGTTACTTAGATATACAGTGGGGAGAACAAGTATTTGATACACTGCCGATTTTGCAGGTTTTCCTACTTACAAAGCATGTAGAGGTCTGTAATTTGTATCATAGGTACACTTCAACTGTGAGAGACGGAATCTAAAAAATCCAGAAAATCACATTGTATGATTTTTAAGTAATTATTTTGCATTTTATTGCATGACATAAGTATTTGATACATCAGAAAAGCAGAACTTAATATTTGGTACAGAAAACTTTGTTTGCAATTACAGAGATCATACGTTTCCTGTGGGTCTTGACCAGGTTTGCACACACTGCAGCAGGGATTTTGGCCCACTCCTCCATACAGACCTTCTCCAGATCCTTCAGGTTTTGGGGCTATCGCTGGGCAATACAGACTTTCAGCTCCTTCCAAAGATTTTCTATTGGGTTTAGGTCTGGAGACTGGCTAGGCCACTCCAGGACCTTGAGATGCTTCTTACGGAGCCACTCCTTAGTTGCCCTGGCTGTCTGTTTCGGGTCGTTGTCATGCTGGAAGACCCAGCCATGACCCATCTTCAATGCTCTTACTGAGGGAAGGCGGTTGTTGGCCAAGATCTCGCGATACATGGCCCCATCCATCCTCCCCTCAATACGGTGCAGTCGTCCTGTCCCCTTTGCAGAAAAGCATCCCCAAAGAATGATGTTTCCACCTCCATGTTTCAGGGTTGGGATGGTGTTCTTGGGGTTGTACTCATCCTTTTCTTCCTCCAAACACGGCGAGTGGAGTTTAGACCAAAAAGCTCTATTTTTGTCTCATCAGACCACATGACCTTCTCCCATTCCTCCTCTGGATGATCCAGATGGTCATTGGCAAACTTCAGAAGGGTCTGGACATGCGCTGTCTTGAGCAGGGGGACCTTGCGTGTGCTGCAAGATTTTAACACACTACGGCGCAGTGTGTTACTAATGGTTTTCTTTGAGACTGTGGTCCCAGCTCTCTTCAGGTCATTGACCAGGTCCTGCCGTGTAGTTCTGGGCTGATCCCTCACCTTCCTCATGATCATTGATGCCCCACGAGGTGAGATCTTGCATGGAGCCCCAGACCGAGGGTGATTGACCGTCATCTTGAACTTCTTCCATTTTCTAATAATTGCGGCAACAGTTGTTGCCTTCTCACCAAGCTGCTTGCCTATTGTCCTGTAGCCCATACCAGCCTTGTGCAGGTCTTCAATTTTATCCCTGATGTCCTTACACAGCTCTCTGGTCTTGGCCATTGTGGAGAGGTTGGAGTCTGTCTGATTGAGTGTGTAGACAGGTGTCTTTTATACAGGTAACGAGTTCAAACAGGTGCAGTTAATAAAGGTAATGAGTGGAGAACAGGAGGGCTTCTTAAAGAAAAACTAACAGGTCTGTGAGAGCCGGAATTCTTACTTGTTGGTAGGTGATCAAATACTTACAGTGGGGAAAAAAAGTATTTAGTCAGCCACCAATTGTGCAAGTTCTCCCACTTAAAAAGATGAGAGAGGCCTGTAATTTTCATCATAGGTACACGTCAACTATGACAGACAAAATGAGAAAAAAATTCCAGAAAATCACATTGTAGGATTTTTAATGAATTTATTTGCAAATTATGGTGGAAAATAAGTATTTGGTCAATAACAAAAGTTTCTCAATACTTTGTTATATACCCTTTGTTGGCAATGACACAGGTCAAACGTTTCCTGTAAGTCTTCACAAGGTTTTCACACACTGTTGCTGGTATTTTGGCCCATTCCTCCATGCAGATCTCCTCTAGAGCAGTGATGTTTTGGGGCTGTCGCTGGGCAACACAGACTTTCAACTCCCTCCAAAGATTTTCTATGGGGTTGAGATCTGGAGACTGGCTAGGCCACTCCAGGACCTTGAAATGCTTTGCTTCTTACGAAGCCACTCCTTCGTTGCCCGGGCGGTGTGTTTGGGATCATTGTCATGCTGAAAGACCCAGCCATGTTTCATCTTCAATGCCCTTGCTGATGGAAGGAGGTTTTCACTCAAAATCTCACGATACATGGCCCCATTCATTCTTTCCTTTACACGGATCAGTCGTCCTGGTCCCTTTGCAGAAAAACAGCCCCAAAGCATGATGTTTCCACCCCCATACTTCACAGTAGGTATGGTGTTCTTTGGATGCAACTCAGCATTCTTTGTCCTCTAAACACGACGAGTTGAGTTTTTACCAAAAAGTTCTATTTTGGTTTCATCTGACCATATGACATTCTCCCAATCCTCTTCTGGATCATCCAAATGCACTCTAGCAAACTTCAGACGGGCCTGGACATGTACTGGCTTAAGCAGGGGGACACGTCTGGCACTGCAGGATTTGAGTCCCTGGCGGCGTAGTGTGTTACTGATGGTAGGCTTTGTTACTTTGGTCCCAGCTCTCTGCAGGTCATTCACTAGGTCCCCCCGTGTGGTTCTGGGATTTTTGCTCACCGTTCTTGTGATCATTTTGACCCCATGGGGTGAGATTTTGCGTGGAGCCCCAGATCGAGGGAGATTATCAGTGGTCTTGTATGTCTTCCATTTCCTAATAATTGCTCCCACAGTTGATTTCTTCCAACCAAGCTGCTTACCTATTGCAGATTCAGTCTTCCCAGCCTGGTGCAGGTCTACAATTTTGTTTCTGGTGTCCTTTGACAGCTCTTTGGTCTTGGCCATAGTGGAGTTTGGAGTGTGACTGTTTGAGGTTGTGGACAGGTGTCTTTTATACTGATAACAAGTTCAAACAGGTGCCATTAATACAGGTAACGAGTGGAGGACAGAGGAGCCTCTTAAAGAAGAAGTTACAGGTCTGTGAGAGCCTGAAATCTTGCTTGTTTGTAGGTGACCAAATACTTATTTTCCACCATAATTTGCAAATAAATTAGTTTAAAAAATCCTACAATGTGATTTTCTGGATTTTTTTTCTCAATTTGTCTGTCATAGTTGACATGTACCTATGAGGAAAATTACAGTTCTCTCTCATCTTTTTAAGTGGGAGAACTTGCACAATTGGTGGCTGACTAAATACTTTTTTTCCCCACTGTATGTCATGCAATAAAATGCAAATGAATTACTTAATAATCATGCAATGTGATTTTCTGGCCTCTACATGCTTTGTAAGTAGGAAAACCTGCAAAATCGGCAGTGTATCAAATACTTGTTCCCCCCACTGTATATGTTACATAGACTCTTATAGAGTTAATAAAGCTATCAGGTCCATCCCCAGTATATAGAGTTAATAAAGCTATCAGGTCCATCCCCAGTATATAGAGTTAATAAAGCTATCAGGTCCATCCCCAGTATATAGAGTTAATAAAGCTATCAGGTCCATCCCCAGTATATAGAGTTAATAAAGCTATCAGGTCCATCCCCAATATATAGAGTTAATAAACCTATCAGGTCCATCCCCAGTATATAGAGTTAATAAAGCTATCAGGTCCATCCCAGTATATAGAGTTAATAAAGCTATCAGGTCCATACCCAGTATATAGAGTTAATAAAGCTCTCAGGTCCATCCCAGTATATAGAGTTAATAAAGCTATCAGGTCCATACCCAGTATATAGAGTTAATAAAGCTATCAGGTCCATACCCAGTATATAGAGTTAATAAAGCTATCAGGTCCATACCCAATATATAGAGTTAATAAAGCTATCAGGACAATCTCCAGTATATAGAGTTACTAAAGCTATCAGGTCCATACCCAGTATATAGAGTTAATAAAGCTATCAGGTCCATACCCAGTATATAGAGTTAATAAAGCTATCAGGTCCATACCCAGTATATAGAGTTAATAAAGCTATCAGGTCCATACCCAGTATATAGAGTTAATAAAGCTATCAGGTCCATCCCCAGTATATAGAGTTAATAAAGCTACTATTAGGTCCATACCCAGTATATAGAGTTAATAAAGCTATCAGGTCCATACCCAGTATATAGAGTTAATAAAGCTATCAGGTCCATACCCAGTATATAGAGTTAATAAAGCTATCAGGTCCATACCCAATATATAGAGTTAATAAAGCTATCAGGTCCATCCCAGTATATAGAGTTAATAAAGCTATCAGGTCCATACCCAGTATATAGAGTTAATAAAGCTATCAGGTCCATACCCAGCATATAGAGTTAATAAAGCTATCAGGTCCATACCCAATATATAGAGTTAATAAAGCTATCAGGTCCATCTCCAGTATATAGAGTTAATAAAGCTATCAGGTCCATACCAAGTATATAGAGTTAATAAAGCTATCAGGTCCATACCCAGTATATAGAGTTAATAAAGCTATCAGGTCCATCCCCAGCATATAGAGTTAATAAAGCTATCAGGTCCATACCCAGTATATAGAGTTAATAAAGCTATCAGGTCCATACCCAGTCCAGTATATAGAGGTAATAAAGCTATCAGGTCCATACCCAGTATATAGAGTTAATAAAGCTATCAGGTCCATACCCAATATATAGAGTTAATAAAGCTATCAGGTCCATCTCCAGTATATAGAGTTAATAAAGCTATCAGGTCCATACCCAGTATATAGAGTTAATAAAGCTATCAGGTCCATACCCAGTATATAGAGTTAATAAAGCTATCAGGTCCATCCCCAGTATATAGAGTTAATAAAGCTATTAGGTCCATACCCAGTATTTAGAGTTAATAAAGCTATCAGGTCCATACCCAGTATATAGAGTTAATAAAGCTATCAGGTCCATACCCAATATATAGAGTTAATAAAGCTATCAGGTCCATCCCAGTATGTAGAGTTAATAAAGCTATCAGGTCCATACCCAGTATATAGAGTTAATAAAGCTATCAGGTCCATACCCAGTATATAGAGTTAATAAAGCTATCAGGTCCATACCCAATATATAGAGTTAATAAAGCTATCAGGTCCATCTCCAGTATATAGAGTTAATAAAGCTATCAGGTCCATACCCAGTATATAGAGTTAATAAAGCTATCAGGTCCATACCCAGCATATAGAGTTAATAAAGCTATCAGGTCCATCCCCAGTATATAGAGTTAATAAAGCTATCAGGTCCATACCCAGTATATAGAGTTAATAAAGCTATCAGGTCCATACCCAGTATATAGAGGTAATAAAGCTATCAGGTCCATACCCAGTATATAGAGTTAATAAAGCTATCAGGTCCATACCCAATATATAGAGTTAATAAAGCTATCAGGTCCATCTCCAGTATATAGAGTTAATAAAGCTATCAGGTCCATACCCAGTATATAGAGTTAATAAAGCTATCAGGTCCATACCCAATATATAGAGTTAATAAAGCTATCAGGTCCATCCCCAGTATATAGAGTTAATAAAGCTATCAGGTCCATACCCAGTATATAGAGTTAATAAAGCTATCAGGTCCATACCCAGTATATAGAGGTAAAAAAACTATCAGGTCCATACCCAGTATATAGAGTTAATAAAGCTATCAGGTCCATCCCCAGTATATAGAGTTAATAAAGCTATCAGGTCCATACCCAGTATATAGAGTTAATAAAGCTATCAGGTCCATACCCAATATATAGAGTTAATAAAGCTATCAGGTCCATCCCCAGTATATAGAGTTAATAAAGCTATCAGGTCCATACCCAATATATAGAGTTAATAAAGCTATCAGGTCCATACCCAGTATATAGAGTTAATAAAGCTATCAGGTCCATACCCAGTATATATAGTTAATAAAGTTATCAGGTCCATACCCAATATATAGAGTTAATAAAGCTATCAGGTCCATCCCCAGTATATAGAGTTAATAAAGCTATCAGGTCCATACCCAGTATATAGAGTTAATAAAGCTATCAGGTCCATACCCAGTATATAGAGTTAATAAAGCTATCAGGTCCATCCCCAGTATATAGAGTTAATAAAGCTATCAGGTCCATCCCCAGTATATAGAGTTAATAAAGCTATCAGGTCCATCCCCAATATATAGAGTTAATAAACCTATCAGGTCCATCCCCAGTATATAGAGTTAATAAAGCTATCAGGTCCATCCCAGTATATAGAGTTAATAAAGCTATCAGGTCCATACCCAGTATATAGAGTTAATAAAGCTCTCAGGTCCATCCCAGTATATAGAGTAATAAAGCTATCAGGTCCATACCCAGTATATAGAGTTAATAAAGCTATCAGGTCCATACCCAGTATATAGAGTTAATAAAGCTATCAGGTCCATACCCAATATATAGAGTTAATAAAGCTATCAGGACAATCTCCAGTATATAGAGTTACTAAAGCTATCAGGTCCATACCCAGTATATAGAGTTAATAAAGCTATCAGGTCCATACCCAGTATATAGAGTTAATAAAGCTATCAGGTCCATACCCAGTATATAGTTAATAAAGCTATCAGGTCCATACCCAGTATATAGAGTTAATAAAGCTATCAGGTCCATCCCCAGTATATAGAGTTAATAAAGCTATTAGGTCCATACCCAGTATATAGAGTTAATAAAGCTATCAGGTCCATACCCAGTATATAGAGTTAATAAAGCTATCAGGTCCATACCCAGTATATAGAGTTAATAAAGCTATCAGGTCCATACCCAATATATAGAGTTAATAAAGCTATCAGGTCCATCCCAGTATATAGAGTTAATAAAGCTATCAGGTCCATACCCAGTATATAGAGTTAATAAAGCTATCAGGTCCATACCCAGCATATAGAGTTAATAAAGCTATCAGGTCCATACCCAATATATAGAGTTAATAAAGCTATCAGGTCCATCTCCAGTATATAGAGTTAATAAAGCTATCAGGTCCATACCCAGTATATAGAGTTAATAAAGCTATCAGGTCCATACCCAGTATATAGAGTTAATAAAGCTATCAGGTCCAGGTCCATCCCCAGTATATAGAGTTAATAAAGCTATCAGGTCCATACCCAGTATATAGAGTTAATAAAGCTATCAGGTCCATACCCAGTATATAGAGGTAATAAAGCTATCAGGTCCATACCCAGTATATAGAGTTAATAAAGCTATCAGGTCCATACCCAATATATAGAGTTAATAAAGCTATCAGGTCCATCTCCAGTATATAGAGTTAATAAAGCTATCAGGTCCATACCCAGTATATAGAGTTAATAAAGCTATCAGGTCCATACCCAGTATATAGAGTTAATAAAGCTATCAGGTCCATCCCCAGTATATAGAGTTAATAAAGCTATTAGGTCCATACCCAGTATATAGAGTTAATAAAGCTATCAGGTCCATACCCAGTATATAGAGTTAATAAAGCTATCAGGTCCATACCCAATATATAGAGTTAATAAAGCTATCAGGTCCATCCCAGTATATAGAGTTAATAAAGCTATCAGGTCCATACCCAGTATATAGAGTTAATAAAGCTATCAGGTCCATACCCAGTATATAGAGTTAATAAAGCTATCAGGTCCATACCCAATATATAGAGTTAATAAAGCTATCAGGTCCATCTCCAGTATATAGAGTTAATAAAGCTATCAGGTCCATACCCAGTATATAGAGTTAATAAAGCTATCAGGTCCATACCCAGTATATAGAGTTAATAAAGCTATCAGGTCCATCCCCAGTATATAGAGTTAATAAAGCTATCAGGTCCATACCCAGTATATAGAGTTAATAAAGCTATCAGGTCCATCCCCAGTATATAGAGTTAATAAAGCTATCAGGTCCATCCCCAATATATAGAGTTAATAAACCTATCAGGTCCATCCCCAGTATATAGAGTTAATAAAGCTATCAGGTCCATCCCAGTATATAGAGTTAATAAAGCTATCAGGTCCATACCCAGTATATAGAGTTAATAAAGCTCTCAGGTCAGGTCCATCCCAGTATATAGAGTTAATAAAGCTATCAGGTCCCATACCCAGTATATAGAGTTAATAAAGCTATCAGGTCCATACCCAGTATATAGAGTTAATAAAGCTATCAGGTCCATACCCAATATATAGAGTTAATAAAGCTATCAGGACAATCTCCAGTATATAGAGTTACTAAAGCTATCAGGTCCATACCCAGTATATAGAGTTAATAAAGCTATCAGGTCCATACCCAGTATATAGAGTTAATAAAGCTATCAGGTCCATACCCAGTATATAGAGTTAATAAAGCTATCAGGTCCATACCCAGTATATAGAGTTAATAAAGCTATCAGGTCCATCCCCAGTATATAGAGTTAATAAAGCTATTAGGTCCATACCCAGTATATAGAGTTAATAAAGCTATCAGGTCCATACCCAGTATATAGAGTTAATAAAGCTATCAGGTCCATACCCAGTATATAGAGTTAATAAAGCTATCAGGTCCATACCCAATACAATATATAGAGTTAATAAAGCTATCAGGTCCATCCCAGTATATAGAGTTAATAAAGCTATCAGGTCCATACCCAGTATATAGAGTTAATAAAGCTATCAGGTCCATACCCAGCATATAGAGTTAATAAAGCTATCAGGTCCATACCCAATATATAGAGTTAATAAAGCTATCAGGTCCATCTCCAGTATATAGAGTTAATAAAGCTATCAGGTCCATACCCAGTATATAGAGTTAATAAAGCTATCAGGTCCATACCCAGTATATAGAGTTAATAAAGCTATCAGGTCCATCCCCAGTATATAGAGTTAATAAAGCTATCAGGTCCATACCCAGTATATAGAGTTAATAAAGCTATCAGGTCCATACCCAGTATATAGAGGTAATAAAGCTATCAGGTCCATACCCAGTATATAGAGTTAATAAAGCTATCAGGTCCATACCCAATATATAGAGTTAATAAAGCTATCAGGTCCATCTCCAGTATATAGAGTTAATAAAATAAAGCTATCAGGTCCATACCCAGTATATAGAGTTAATAAAGCTATCAGGTCCATACCCAGTATATAGAGTTAATAAAGCTATCAGGTCCATCCCCAGTAATATAGAGTTAATAAAGCTATTAGGTCCATACCCAGTATATAGAGTTAATAAAGCTATCAGGTCCATACCCAGTATATAGAGTTAATAAAGCTATCAGGTCCATACCCAATATATAGAGTTAATAAAGCTATCAGGTCCATCCCAGTATATAGAGTTAATAAAGCTATCAGGTCCATACCCAGTATATAGAGTTAATAAAGCTATCAGGTCCTTACCCAGTATATAGAGTTAATAAAGCTATCAGGTCCATACCCAATATATAGAGTTAATAAAGCTATCAGGTCCATCTCCAGTATATAGAGTTAATAAAGCTATCAGGTCCATACCCAGTATATAGAGTTAATAAAGCTATCAGGTCCATACCCAGCATATAGAGTTAATAAAGCTATCAGGTCCAGGTCCATCCCCAGTATATAGAGTTAATAAAGCTATCAGGTCCATACCAGTATATAGAGTTAATAAAGCTATCAGGTCCATACCCAGTATATAGAGTTAATAAAGCTATCAGGTCCATACCCAGTATATAGAGTTAATAAAGCTATCAGGTCCATACCCAAGTATATAGAGTTAATAAAGCTATCAGGTCCATCTCCAGTATATAGAGTTAATAAAGCTATCAGGTCCATACCCAGTATATAGAGTTAATAAAGCTATCAGGTCCATACCCAATATATAGAGTTAATAAAGCTATCAGGTCCATCCCCAGTATATAGAGTTAATAAAGCTATCAGGTCCATACCCAGTATATAGAGTTAATAAAGCTATCAGGTCCATACCCAGTATATAGAGTTAATAAAGCTATCAGGTCCATACCCAGTATATAGAGTTAATAAAGCTATCAGGTCCATCCCCAGTATATAGAGTTAATAAAGCTATCAGGTCCATACCCAGTCCAGTATATAGAGTTAATAAAGCTATCAGGTCCATACCCAATATATAGAGTTAATAAAGCTATCAGGTCCATCCCCAGTATATAGAGTTAATAAAGCTATCAGGTCCATACCCAATATATAGAGTTAATAAAGCTATCAGGTCCATACCCAGTATATAGAGTTAATAAAGCTATCAGGTCCATACCCAGTATATAGAGTTAATAAAGCTATCAGGTCCATACCCAATATATAGAGTTAATAAAGCTATCAGGTCCATCCCAGTATATAGAGTTAATAAAGCTATCAGGTCCATACCCAGTATATAGAGTTAATAAAGCTATCAGGTCCATACCCAGTATATAGAGTTAATAAAGCTATCAGGTCCATACCCAGTATATAGAGTTAATAAAGCTATCAGGTCCATCCCCAGTATATAGAGTTAATAAAGCTATCAGGTCCATACCCAGTATATAGAGTTAATAAAGCTATCAGGTCCATACCCAGTATATAGAGTTAAGTTAATAAAGCTATCAGGTCCATCCCCAGTATATAGAGTTAATAAAGCTATCAGGTCCATACCCAGTATATAGAGTTAATAAAGCTATCAGGTCCATACCCAGTATATAGAGTTAATAAAGCTATCAGGTCCATACCCAGTATATAGAGTTAATAAAGCTATCAGGTCCATACCCAGTATATAGAGTTAATAAAGCTATCAGGTCCATCCCAGTATATAGAGGTAATAAAGCTATCAGGTCCATACCCAGTATATAGAGTTAATAAAGCTATCAGGTCCATACCCAGTATATAGAGTTAATAAAGCTATCAGGTCCATCCCAGTATATAGAGTTAATAAAGCTATCAGGTCCATCCCCAGTATATAGAGTTAATAAAGCTATCAGGTCCATACCCAGTATATAGAGTTAATAAAGCTATCAGGTCCATACCCAGTATATAGAGTTAATAAAGCTATCAGGTCCATCCCCAGTATATAGAGTTAATAAAGCTATCAGAGGTCCATACCCAGTATATAGAGTTAATAAAGCTATCAGGTCCATACCCCAGTATATAGAGTTAATAAAGCTATCAGGTCCATCCCCAGTATATAGAGTTAATAAAGCTATCAGGTCCATACCCAGTATATAGAGTTAATAAAGCTATCAGGTCCATACCCAGTATATAGAGTTAATAAAGCTATCAGGTCCATACCCAGTATATAGAGTTAATAAAGCTATCAGGTCCATCCCCAATATATAGAGTTAATAAAGCTATCAGGTCCATCCCCAGTATATAGAGTTAATAAAGCTATCAGGTCCATCCCCAGTATATAGAGTTAATAAAGCTATCAGGTCCATACCCAGTATATAGAGTTAATAAAGCTATCAGGTCCATCCCCAGTATATAGAGTTAATAAAGCTATCAGGTCCATCCCCAGTATATAGAGTTAATAAAGCTATCAGGTCCATACCCAGTATATAGAGTTAATAAAGCTATCAGGTCCATCCCAGTATATTATATAGAGGTTAATAAAGCTATCATGGTCCATCCCAGTATATAGAGTTAATAAAGCTATCAGGTCCATACCCAGTATATAGAGTTAATAAAGCTATCAGGTCCATCCCAGTATATAGAGTTAATAAAGCGATCAGGTCCATACCCAATATATAGAGTTAATAAAGCTATCAGGTCCATCCCCAGTATATAGAGTTAATAAAGCTATCAGGTCCATACCCAGTATATAGAGTTAATAAAGCTATCAGGTCCATACCCAATATATAGAGTTAATAAAGCTATCAGGTCCATCCCAGTATATATAGTTAATAAAGCTATCAGGTCCATCCCCAGTATATAGAGTTAATAAAGCTATCAGGTCCATCCCAATATATAGAGTTAATAAAGCTATCAGGTCCATACCCAGTATATAGAGTTAATAAAGCTATCAGGTCCATCCCCAGTATATAGAGTTAATAAAGCTATCAGGGTCCATACCCAGTATATAGAGTTAATAAAATAAAGCTATCAGGTCCATACCCAGTATATAGAGTTAATAAAGCTATCAGGTCCATACCCAGTATATAGAGTTAATAAAGCTATCAGGTCCATACCCAGTATATAGAGTTAATAAAGCTATCAGGTCCATACCCAGTATATAGAGTTAATAAAGCTATCAGGTCCATACCCAGTATATAGAGTTAATAAAGCTATCAGGTCCATCCCAGTATATAGAGTTAATAAAGCTATCAGGTCCATACCCAGTATATAGAGTTAATAAAGCTATCAGGTCCATCTCCAGTATATAGAGTTAATAAAGCTATCAGGTCCATACCCAGTATATAGAGTTAATAAAGCTATCAGGTCCATCCCCAGTATATAGAGTTAATAAAGCTATCAGGTCCATCCCCAGTATATAGAGGTAATAAAGTTCTCAGGTCCATACCCAGTATATAGAGGTAATAAAGCTATCAGGTCCATACCCAGTATAATATAGAGTTAATAAAGCTATCAGGTCCATACCCAGTATATAGAGTTAAAAAAGCTATCAGGTCCATACCCAGTATATAGAGTTAATAAAGCTATCAGGTCCATACCCAGTATATAGAGTTAATAAAGCTATCAGGTCCATACCCCAGTATATAGAGTTAATAAAGCTATCAGGTCCATCCCCAGTATATAGAGTTAATAAAGCTATCAGGTCCATACCCAGTATATAGAGTTAATAAAGCTATCAGGTCCCATACCCAGTATATAGAGTTAATAAAGCTATCAGGTCCATACCCAGTATATAGAGTTAATAAAGCTATCAGGTCCATACCCAATATATAGAGTTAATAAAGCTATCAGGTCCATCCCCAGTATATAGAGTTAATAAAGCTATCAGGTCCATCCCCAGTATATAGAGTTAATAAAGCTATCAGGTCCATACCCAGTATATAGAGTTAATAAAGCTATCAGGTCCATACCCAGTATATAGAGTTAAGTTAATAAAGCTATCAGGTCCATACCCAGTATATAGAGTTAATAAAGCTATCAGGTCCATCCCAGTATATAGAGTTAATAAAGCTATCAGGTCCATACCCAGTATATAGAGTTAATAAAGCTATCAGGTCCATACCCAGTATATAGAGTTAATAAAGCTATCAGGTCCATCCCAGTATATAGAGTTAATAAAGCTATCAGGTCCATACCCAGTATATAGAGTTAATAAAGCTATCAGGTCCATACCCAGTATATAGAGTTAATAAAGCTATCAGGTCCATACCCAGTATATAGAGTTAATAAAGCTATCAGGTCCATACCCAGTATATAGAGTTAATAAAGCTATCAGGTCCATCCCCAGTATATAGAGTTAATAAAGCTATCAGGTCCATACCCAGTATATAGAGTTAATAAAGCTATCAGGTCCATACCCAGTATATAGAGTTAATAAAGCTATCAGGTCCATACCCAGTATATAGAGTTAATAAGCTATCGGTCATACCCAATATATAGAGTTAATAATATAGCGATCAGGTCCATCCCCAGTATTATAGAGTTAATAAAGCTTATCAGGTCCATACCGTATATAGAGTATAAAAAGCTATCAGGTCCATCCCAGTATATTGAGAGTTAATAAAGCTATCAGGTTCCTATACCCAGTAATTTAGAGTTAATAAAGCTATCAGGTCCATACCCAGTTTATAGAGTTAATAAAGCTATCAGGGCCATCCAGTATATAGAGTTAATAAAGCTATCAGGTCAATACCAATATATAGAGTTAATAAAGCTATCAGGGTCCATACCCCGTTGTATAGAGATTAATAAAGCTATTCAGGTCCAATACCCCCAGTATATAGAGTTAATAAAGCAATCAGGTCCATCCCTATGAAAAAGCCAACTGAGAGACCTGAGCCCTAGGACCATACGGTCGGGACCAACCGGCCGTGGTGACTCCTTGCTGTCCCCAGTCCGCCTGGCCTTGCTGCTATTCCAGAGTTTTAACTGTTCTGCCTGCGGTTATGGAACCCCTACCTGTCCCAGACCTGCTGTTTTCAACTCTTAATGATCGGCTATGAAAAGCCAACTGAGATTTATTCCTGATTATTATTTGACCATGCTTGTCACTTATGAACATTTTTGAACATCTTGGCATGGTTCTGTTATAATCTCCACCCGGCACAGCCAGAAGAGGACTGGCCACCCCTCATAGCCTGGTTCCTCTCTAGGTTTCTTCCTAGGTTTTGGCCTTTCTAGGGAGTTTTTCCTAGCCACCGTGCTTCTACACCTGCATTACTAGCTGTTTGGGGTTTTAGGCTGGGTGTCTGTACAGCACTTCGAGATATTAGCTAATGTATGAAGGGCTATATAAAATAAAATTGATTGATTGAAATTGATTGATCCCCAGTATATAGAGTTAATAAAGCTATCAGGTCCATACCCAGTATATAGAGTTAATAAAGCTATCAGGTCCATACCCAGTATATAGAGTTATTAAAGCTATCAGGTCCATCCCCAGTATATAGAGTTAATAAAGCTATCAGGTCCATACCCAGTATATAGAGTTAATAAAGCTATCAGGTCCATCCCCAGTATATAGAGTTAATAAAGCTATCAGGTCCAGCCCAGTATATAGAGTTAATAAAGCTATCAGGTCCATACCCAATATATAGAGTTAATAAAGCTATCAGGTCCATACCCAGTATATAGAGTTAATAAAGCTATCAGGTCCATACCCAGTATATAGAGTTAATAAAGCTATCAGGTCCATCCCAGTATATAGAGTTAATAAAGCTATCAGGTCCATACCCAATATATAGAGTTAATAAAGCTATCAGGTCCATACCCAGTATATAGAGTTAATAAAGCTATCAGGTCCATACCCAGTATATAGAGTTAATAAAACTATCAGGTCCATACCCAGTATATAGAGTTAATAAAGCTATCAGGTCCATCCCCAGTATATAGAGTTAATAAAGCTATCAGGTCCATCCCCAGGATATAGAGTTAATAAAGCTATCAGGTCCATACCCAGTATATAGAGTTAATAAAGCTATCAGGTCCATCCCAGTATATAGAGTTAATAAAGCTATCAGGTCCATACCCAATATATAGAGTTAATAAAGCTATCAGGTCCATACCCAGTATATAGAGTTAATAAAGCTATCAGGTCCATCCCAATATATAGATTTAATAAAGCTATCAGGTCCATCCCCAGTATATAGAGTTAATAAAGCTATCAGGTCCATACCCAGTATATAGAGTTAATAAAGCTATCAGGTCCATCCCCAATATAAAGAGTTAATAAAGCTATCAGGTCCATCCCCAGTATATAGAGTTAATAAAGCTATCAGGTCCATACCCAGTATATAGAGTTAATAAAGCTATCAGGTCCATCCCAATATATAGAGTTAATAAAGCTATCAGGTCCATCCCCAGTATATAGAGTTAATAAAGCTATCAGGTCCATACCCAGTATATAGAGTTAATAAAGCTATCAGGTCCATCCCAATATATAGAGTTAATAAAGCTATCAGGTCCATACCCAGTATATAGAGTTAATAAAGCTTTCAGGTCCATCCCAGTATATAGAGTTAATAAAGCTATCAGGTCCATACCCAATATATAGAGTTAATAAAGCTATCAGGTCCATACCCAGTATATAGAGTTAATAAAGCTATCAGGTCCATCCCAATATATAGATTTAATAAAGCTATCAGGTCCATCCCCAGTATATAGAGTTAATAAAGCTATCAGGTCCATACCCAGTATATAGAGTTAATAAAGCTATCAGGTCCATCCCCAATATATAGAGTTAATAAAGCTATCAGGTCCATCCCCAGTATATAGAGTTAATAAAGCTATCAGGTCCATACCCAGTATATAGAGTTAATAAAGCTATCAGGTCCATCCCAATATATAGAGTTAATAAAGCTATCAGGTCCATCCCCAGTATATAGAGTTAATAAAGCTATCAGGTCCATCCCAGTATATAGAGTTAATAAAGCTATCAGGTCCATACCCAGTATATAGAGTTAATAAAGCTATCAGGTCCATCCCCAGTATATAGAGTTAATAAAGCTATCAGGTCCATCCCCAATATATAGAGTTAATAAAGCTATCAGGTCCATCCCCAGTATATAGAGTATATTAGATCATCTCCTTTGTCTTGCTCACGTTGAGGGAGAGGTTGTTATCCTGGCACCACACTGCCAGGTCTCTGACCTCCTCCCTATAGGCTGTCTCATTGTTGTCGGTGATCAGGCCTACCACCGTTGTGTCGTCAGCAAACTTTATAATGGTGTTGGAATCGTGCTTGGCCACGCAGTCGTGGGTGAACAGGGAGTACAGGGGGGACTAAGCAAAAAAGGGCTTTATAAATACACTTGATTGATTGATTGATCATGAGGTACTCTACCTCAGGCGAGCAATACCTCGAGACTACCTTAATATTAGACATCGCGCACCAGCTGTTATTGACACACCCCCACCCCTCGTCTTACCGGATGTAGCTGTTCTGTTACTGCCAAGGTAACTCAGTCGTCTACTGGCTAAACAGCTTAACAGTAATGATCAATTAGCGGATATTTCAACTATTGAATCTGAATCAAGGGAATTACTATCAGAACCCACATTAATCAATCAAGGATTTTCCCGTTTCTATAAAAATTGTACACCTCTGATTGTAAATCCACACCAAGCCAGATTGAGTCCTTTTTAAAAGAACTCCTCTTCTTTCAACTGAGGAAGCCGGCTTGCCGGGAGCCCAAATCCCTATCCATGAACTCAAAAAGGCATTGGATAACATGAATATAGGCAAAGAACCTATGAAGGTTTATTAAAAATTTTGGAACGAATTTGGTCCACTGTTACTGATTAACACACCTGTTCACAAAGGTTCATATGGAAGGGATGTTGACACAGCAATAACTTCGCTTTTATATATTTAAAAAATACAGGTAAGGATGCCACCCGTCTTTTACCAAATAGGGCTATCTTCTGTATACCTTGTCACAACACAGCTGATTGGCTCAAACGCATTAAGAAGGAATGAAATTTCACAAATTAACTTTTAAGAAGGCACACCTGTTAATTGAAATGCATTCCTCATAAAGTTGGTTGAGAGAATGTGTCACGACTTCCTCCGAAGCTGCCACCTCTCCTTGTTCGGGCAGGCTTCGGCGTTCGTCGTCACCGGCCTTCTAGCCACTGCCGCTCCTCATCTCATCATTCCATTTGTTTTGTCTTGTTTATTACACACACCTGGTTCATATCCCCTCATCAGTACCTGTATAAGTGTTCCCTCTGCCCCCTTGTCTTTGTGTGTGATTGTTTATTGTGAGGAGAGTGAAGCTCGGTTGAGCGCCGTGTATTTTGTATCGCCGGGGTATTTTCCCTGTGTGCCGTGTTGGTTCCAGTGCGCCTGTTTTGACGCATTACTGCATAACTCTGTATTCCGGAATAAACTCTGTTATTCTGTGATTTACCCTCCTGCGCCTGACTCCTTCTAAATCACCCATCACAGAATGCCAAGAGTGTGCAAAGCTGTCATCAAGGCAAAGGGTGGCTATTTGAAGAATCTCAAATATAAAATATATTTTGATTTGTTTAACACTTTTTTAGTTACTACATGATTCCATTTGTGATATTTCATAGTTTTGATGTCTTCACTATTATTCTACAATGTAGAAAATAGACAAAATAAAGAAAAACCCTTGAATGACTAGGTGTTCTAAAACTTTTGACTGGTAGTGTATATGGCAAGGTAAGCGAGCCCGGATAAATTAACAAAGTTGCAAAAAGGGAAAGACGCAGGTGGCTGAGCTACAGCGATGTTTGTCAGACCAGGAGACATCCAGAAAATCAGTCTTCTCACGAAAAGGTCTGAAGCGCCCAAATGGTTTGGCCTAAAAACTAATGGTGTTCTCCGTTTTGCTCTACAACCCCCACAATCATCACGGGACTCATCTGAAGTCGATACCGCCGATCTGCCAACTTCTGTTTGTGCTACACACTAAAATGACCCCTCTGCAGAAAGGTGAGACTCTCACAAACAAGGTACATGTCAGACGCCCACAAGCCTCACAAGCCTTGTCTGAAAGTAACCCGGTACCAGTTGAAAACGTTTATGTAGCCCGGTACCAGTTGAAAACGTTTATGGAAGTACAAAAAAAGGAGTTAAATATGGGTAATAAAAAATATATATATTTAATGATCTTACTTTTCTCAGATATAGAACAGACACTTGAAACCCGAGCTTCATTTAGATTGATATTTTTGACTATCTGTTCTTCCATGTGTTTCTATGGGCTAATAGTAGTAATGCCAAATTCAATGTTTCATCAAATACATTTGTTCAATTTTTTTTATACCTAAAGGGGTCCTAAAATTCAAAATCAAATAGCTAAATTATGCTTGGTATGACCATCTTAAAACAATTCCCATTCCACAATTCCATTGAGGTGCAGACATGAGTTACTGAGCCACTTTGAAACATGGACCATTGCTGCAGTGAGTTCATCTGAAGCTTGCTGTTTGCTCTTTGCAATGCACATAAATCACTGCATCATCAGGCCCAGTACAGACAGAAGTCTGTTCATTAATGTACAGGCTGAAGAGGAAAGGACTGACCCCTGGTGCATGACCACATCATAGCTGAGAGTGGGCGACATCTCACTGTTCACTGTAACACACTGGTTTCTGCCTTCAAGGTAAGATGTCATCCATCTTAAGGTTTTCAGGGGAAAAGTTGAACTTGGACAGTTTTGTGATGAGGACCTCATGGTCCGAGGAGCTTTTTGGTAAACCGTGATGTTTTAAAAAACGTAAAATGGCATCTTGTCCTGTTTCACGAGACACCAAAGTAAAGTATGGGCTGCATATTGTGGTTGGTGATAATAACAATATGATTGGTAATATAGTGGAATAAGACCTGTACATGGAATAAGACCTGTACATGAAATAAGACCTGTACATGTAATAAGACCTGTACATGTAATAAGACCTGCACACGTAATAAGACCTGCACATGTAATAAGACCTGCACATGTAATAAGACCTGTTCATGTAATAAGACCTGTACATGGAATAAGACCTGCACATGTAATAAGACCTGCCCATGTAATAAGACCTGCACATGTAATAAGACCTGCTCACATAATAAAACCTGTTCATGTAATAAGACCTGTTCATGTAATAAGACCTGTTCATGGAATAAGACCTGAACATGTAATAAGACCTGTTCATGGAATAAGACCTGTACATGTAATAAGACCTGCACACGTAATAAGACCTGTACATGTAATAAGACCTGCACATGTAATAAGACCTGTTCATGCAATAAGACCTGTACATGGAATAAGACCTGCACATGTAATAAGACATGTACACGTAATAAGACCTGTACATGTAATAAGACCTGCACATGTAATAAGACCTGCTCATGTAATAAGACCTGTACATGGAATAAGACCTGTACATGTAATAAGACCTGTTCATGTAATAATACCTGTACATGTAATAAGACCTGCTCACATAATAAAACCTGTACATGTAATAAGACCTGTTCATGTAATAAGACCTGTTCATGTAATAAGACCTGTACATGTAATAAGACCTGCTCACATAATAAAACCTCTACATGTGATAAGACCTGTTCATGTAATAAGACCTGTTCATGTAATAAGACCTGTTCATGTAATAAGACCTGTTCATGTAATAAGACCTGTTCATGTAATAATACCTGTACATGTAATAAGACCTGCTCATATAATAAAACATGTACATGTAATAAGACCTGCTCATGTAATAAGACCTGCACATGTAATAAGACCTGTTCATGTAATAAGACCTGTTCACATAATAAAACCTGTACATGTGATAAGACCTGTTCATGTAATAAGACCTGTTCATGTAATAAGACCTGTTCATGGAATAAGACCTGTACATGTAATAAGACCTGTTCATGGAATAAGACCTGTACATGTAATAAGACATGTACACGTAATAAGACCTGTACATGTAATAAGACCTGCACATGTAATAAGACCTGTTCATGTAATAAGACCTGTACATGGAATAAGACCTGTACATGTAATAAGACCTGCACACGTAATAAGACCTGCACATGTAATAAGACCTGCACATGTAATAAGACCTGTTCATGTAATAAGACCTGTACATGGAATAAGACCTGTACATGTAATAAGACCTGTTCATGTAATAATACCTGCACATGTAATAAGACCTGCTCACATAATAAAACCTGTACATGTAATAAGACATGTTCATGTAATAAGACCTGTTCATGTAATAAGACCTGTACATGTAATAAGACCTGCACATGTAATAAGACCTGTTCATGTAATAAGACCTGTACATGGAATAAGACCTGTTCATGTAATAAGACCTGTACATGTAATAAGACCTGCTCACATAATAAAACCTGTACATGTAATAAGACCTGTTCAGGTAATAAGACCTGTTCATGTAATAAGACCTGTACATGGAATAAGACCTGTACATATAATAAGACCTGTACATGTAATAAGACTTGCACATGTAATAAGACCTGCACATGTAATAAGACATGCGCATGTAATAAGACCTGCACATGTAATAAGACATGCACATGTAATAAGACCTGTTCATGTAATAAGAACTGTTCATGTAATAAGACCTGCACATGTAATAAGACCTGTTCATGTAATAAGACCTGCACATGTAATAAGACCTGCACATGTAATAAGACCTGCACATGTAATAAGACATGTACATGTAATAAGACATGTTCATGTAATAAGAACTGTTCATGTAATAAGACCTGTACATGTAATAAGACCTGTTCATGTAATAAGACCTGAACATGGAATAAGACCTGTACATGTAATATGACCTGTTCATGTAATAAGACCTGCACATGTAATACGACCTGTACATGTAATAAGACCTGTACATGGAATAAGACCTGTACATGGAATAAGACCTGCTCATGGAATAAGACCTGTACATGTGATAAGACCTGTTCATGTAATAAGACCTGTTCATTGCATAAGACCTGTACATGGAATAAGACCTGTTCATGGAATAAGACCTGTTCATGGAATAAGACCTGTTCATGGAATAAGACCTGTACATGTAATAAGACCTGTACATGTAATAAGACCTGTACATGGAATAAGACCTGTACATGGAATAAGACCTGTTCATGGAATAAGACCTGTTCATGGAATAAGACATGTACATGGAATAAGACCTGTTAATGGAATAAGACCTGTACATGGAATAATACCTGTACATGGAATAAGACCTGTACATGTGTTTGATTTCTGGGTGTGTTTGATTTCTGTGTATGTATGATTTATATGTGTGTATGTGTGTTGTATACAGATCAGCCTCTCTGATCTCTGAGAGGGCCAGTAACCTGGGAAATCACTCCCCCAGCAAGTCCTCTCTCTCTCCCCCCCACCCCCTCTCTGTCTTTGACATTTCCTGCGATGCACACCGTTGTTTGGGAAAATGACCCTCTCCTGGCTGCCGGGTGGCGGAAGAAAGGGATTGGAGGAGCAAGAGAGAGAGGGGGAGGCCTGTGATTGCTGCTATTGTCTAGAGATGGAGGCTCTAAGCCACTGAGAGGATAATTGGCACACAAGGAGGGCTGTGTGAGAGAGAGAGAGAGAGAAAGAGAGAGAGAGAGAGAGAGAGAGAGAGAGAGAGAGAGAGAGAGAGAGAGAGAGAGACTATAAAGCTTTTTGTGAATGGGTTAAATTTAGAGCTCAGAGAAGAGAAATACACGCACTCACACACTGGTGGTGTGACGGCTGTGAATGCAGTATGCTAGTGGTGTGATGGCTGTGAATGTAGTAGGTTGGTGGTGTGATGGCTGTGAATGCAGTATGCTAGTGGTGTGATGGCTGTGAATGTAGTAGGTTGGTGGTGTGACGGCTGTGAATGTAGTACATTGGTGGTGTGATGGCTGTGAATGCAGTATGCTAGTAGTGTGATGGCTGTGAATGTAGTATGCTAGTGATGTGATGGCTGTGAATGTAGTCTGCTAGAGGTGTTTGATGGCTGTGAATGTAGTAGGTTGGTGGTGTGATGGCTGTGAATGTAGTATGCTAGTGGTGTGACAGCTGTGAATGTAGTAGGTTGGTGGTGTGATGGCTATGAATGTAGTATGCTAGTGGTGTGACAGCTGTGAATGTAGTAGGTTGGTGGTGTGATGGCTGTGAATGTAGTAGGTTGGTGGTGTGATGGCTGTGAATGTAGTAGGTTGGTGGTGTGATGGCTGTGAATGTAGTATGGTAGTGGTGTGATGGCTGTGAATGTAGTAGGTTGGTGGTGTGATGGCTGTGAATGTAGTATGCTAGTGGTGTGATGGCTGTGAAAGGTTGGTGGTATGATGGCTGTGAATGTATTAGGTTGGTGGTGTGATGGCTGTGAATGTAGTAGGTTGGTGGTGTGATGGCTGTGAATGTAGTAGGTTGGTGGTGTGATGGCTGTGAATGTAGTATGCTAGTGGTGTGATGGCTGTGAATGTAGTATGCTAGTGGTGTGATGGATGTGAATGTAGTATGTTGGTGGTATGATGGCTGTGAATGTATTAGGTTGGTGGTGTGATTTCTGTGAATGTAGTAAGTTGGTGGTGTGATGGCTGTGAATGTAGTAGGTTGGTGGTGTGATGGCTGTGAATGTAGTAGGTTGGTTGTGTGATGGCTGTGAATGTAGTACGTTGGTGGTGTGATGGCTGTGAATGTAGTACGTTGGTGGTGTGATTGCTGTGAATGTAGTGTGCTAGTGGTGTGATGGCTGTGAATGTAGTAGGTTGGTGGTGTGATGGCTGTGAATGTGTTAGGTTGGTGGTGTGATGGCTATGAATGTAGTATGCTAGTGGTGTGACAGCTGTGAATGTAGTAGGTTGGTGGTGTGATGGCTGTGAATGTAGTATGCTAGTGGTGTGATGGCTGTGAATGTATTAGGTTGATGGTGTGATGGCTGTGAATGTAGTAGGTTGGTGGTGTGATGGCTGTGAATGTAGTATGCTAGTGGTGTGATGGCTGTGAATGTATTAGGTTGGTGGTGTGATGGCTGTGAATGCAGTATGCTAGTGGTGTGATGGCTGTGAATGTATTAGGTTGGTGGTGTGATGGCTGTGAATGCGGTTCCTGCAGGTTCAACGCTCTACAAGTCCAGTGCAGTTCCATGTGATGTCTGTCATTTGTGTTGGTTTGAATGCCTGCTTTTATGCACATGTCAAGTTAGGATTTGGCCTGTATCAGGTTGGAGGTGCTCTATGCAACAATATATCCATGTTTGGATTTTCCTCCTGGCTTTTCAAGAATATGGCTTGGAAACACCTGTAGAAATAGCCTAGTACTTTTAGTGTAGAAATAGCCTAGTACTTTTAGTGTAGAAATAGCCTAGTACTTTTAGTGTAGAAATAGCCTAGTACTTTTAGTGTAGAAATAGCCTAGTACTTTTAGTGTAGAAATAGCCTAGTACTACTAGTGTAGGAATAGCCTAGTACTTCTAGTGTAGAAATAGCCTAGTACATCTAGTGTAGAAATAGCCTAGTACATCTAGTGTAGAAATAGCCTAGTACTTCTAGTGTAGAAATAGCCTAGTACATCTAGTGTAGAAATAGCCTAGTACATCTAGTGTAGAAATAGCCTAGTACTTCTAGTGTAGAAATAGCCTAGTACTTCTAGTGTAGAAATAGCCTAGTACTTTTAGTGTAGAAATAGCCTAGTACTTTTAGTGTAGAAATAGCCTAGTACTTTTAGTGTAGAAATAGCCTAGTACTACTAGTGTAGGAATAGCCTAGTACTTCTAGTGTAGAAATAGCCTAGTACATCTAGTGTAGAAATAGCCTAGTACATCTAGTGTAGAAATAGCCTAGTACTTCTAGTGTAGAAATAGCCTAGTACATCTAGTGTAGAAATAGCCTAGTACATCTAGTGTAGAAATAGCCTAGTACTTCTAGTGTAGAAATAGCCTAGTACTTCTAGTGTAGAAATAGCCTAGTACATCTAGTGTAGAAATAGCCTAGTACTTCTAGTGTAGAAATAGCCTAGTTCTTCTAGTGTAGAAATAACCTAGTACTTCTAGTGTAGAAATAGCCTAGTACTTCTAGTGTAGAAATAGCCTAGTACTTCTAGTGTAGAAATAGCCTAGTACTTCTAGTGTAGAAATAGCCTAGCACTTCTAGTGTAGAAATAGCCTAGTACTTATAGTGTAGAAATAGCCTAGTACTTCTAGTGTAGAAATAGCCTAGTACTTCTAGTGTAGAAATAGCCTAGTACTTATAGTGTAGAAATAGCCTAGTACTTAGTACTTCTAGTGTAGTAATAGCCTAGTACTTAGTACTTCTAGTGTAGAAATAGCCTAGTACGACTTTCTTACCTTATCTTATTCCAATCCACTGCAGGGACGTTAAGTATTGTATTATTGTTTATATTTCAAACTCTAGGAATGACAACCAATTTAAGAAACAGGAAATCATTTATGGAGCTATATTAGTACCACTAGAACCTGCATTTTGATTCATTATTTGTATAAAGATTTATTCATGAAAAAAAAAGAGTTTATTTGTATTGCACAAATAGAAGTGTTTAATGCATACATTGAAAGAATATTGCATTCAGCTATAAAAATATGTTGTGATGTATTTAAATATTCAAATTATATATTTATATTCTAAATTTCAATAAGGTTGATATTAAATGAATTCCCTGTGTATAAACTTTACAAACTAATATGAAGTTTAAGTTTATCACTCAGTAATATCACTCCAGATCACCATACTATGAATATCACTCAGTAATATCACTCCAGATCACCATACTATGAATATCACTCAGTAATATCACTCCAGATCACCATACTATGAATATCACTCAGTAATATCACCCCAGATCACCATACTATGAATATCACTCCAGATCACCATACTATGAATATCACTCAGCAATATCACTCCAGATCACCATACTATGAATATCACTCCAGATCACCATACTATGAATATCGCTCAGTAATATCACTCCAGATCACCATACTATGAATATCACTCAGTAATCACTCCAGATCACCATACTATGAATATCACTCAGTAATATCACTCCAGATCACTATACTATGAATATCACTCCAGATCACCATACTATGAATATCACTCAGTAATATCACTCCAGATCACCATACTATGAATATCACTCCAGATCACCATACTATGAATATCACTCCAGATCACAATACTATGAATATCACTCAGTAATATCACTCCAGATCACCATACTATGAATATCACTCCAGATCACCATACTATGAATATCACTCAGTAATATCACTCCAGATCACCATACTATGAATATCACTCCAGATCACCATACTATGAATATCACTCAGTAATATCACTCCAGATCACCATACTATGAATATCACTCAGTAATATCACTCCAGATCACCATACTATGAATATCACTCCAGATCACCATACTATGAATATCACTCAGTAATATCACTCCAGATCACCATACTATGAATATCACTCAGTAATATCACTCCAGATCACCATACTATGAATATCACTCAGTAATATCACTCCAGATCACCATACTATGAATATCACTCAGTAATATCACCCCAGATCACCATACTATGAATATCACTCCAGATCACCATACTATGAATATCACTCAGCAATATCACTCCAGATCACCATACTATGAATATCACTCCAGATCACCATACTATGAATATCGCTCAGTAATATCACTCCAGATCACCATACTATGAATATCACTCAGTAATCACTCCAGATCACCATACTATGAATATCACTCAGTAATATCACTCCAGATCACCATACTATGAATATCACTCCAGATCACCATACTATGAATATCACTCAGTAATATCACTCCAGATCACCCTACTATGAATATCACTCAGTAATATCACTCCAGATCACCATACTATGAATATCACTCCAGATCACCATACTATGAATATCACTCATTAATATCACTCCAGATCACCATACTATGAATATCACTCAGTAATCACTCCAGATCACCATACTATGAATATCACTCAGTAATATCACTCCAGATCACCATACTATGAATATCACTCAGTAATATCACTCCAGATCACCATACTATGAATATCACTCAGTAATATCACTCCAGATCACCATACTATGGATATCACTCAGCAATATCACTGCAGATCACCATACTATGAATATCACTCAGTAATATCACTCCAGATCACCATACTATGAATATCACTCAGTAATATCACTCCAGATCACCATACTATGAATATCACTCAGTAATATCACTCCAGATCACCATACTATGAATATCACTCAGTAATATCACTCCAGATCACCATACTATGAATATCACTCCAGATCACCATACTATGAATATCACTCCAGATCACCATACTATGAATATCACTCCAGATCACCATACTATGAATATCACTCAGCAATATCACTCCAGATCACCATACTATGAATATCACTCCAGATCACCATACTATGAATATCACTCAGCAATATCACTCCAGATCACCATACTATGAATATCACTCCAGATCACCATACTATGAATATCGCTCAGTAATATCACTCCAGATCACCATACTATGAATATCACTCAGTAATCACTCCAGATCACCATACTATGAATATCACTCAGTAATATCACTCCAGATCACTATACTATGAATATCACTCCAGATCACCATACTATGAATATCACTCAGTAATATCACTCCAGATCACCATACTATGAATATCACTCCAGATCACCATACTATGAATATCACTCCAGATCACAATACTATGAATATCACTCAGTAATATCACTCCAGATCACCATACTATGAATATCACTCCAGATCACCATACTATGAATATCACTCAGTAATATCACTCCAGATCACCATACTATGAATATAACTCAGTAATATCACTCCAGATCACCATACTATGAATATCACTCCAGATCACCATACTATGAATATCACTCAGTAATATCACTCCAGATCACCATACTATGAATATCACTCAGTAATATCACTCCAGATCACCATACTATGAATATCACTCAGTAATATCACTCCAGATCACCATACTATGAATATCACTCAGTAATATCACCCCAGATCACCATACTATGAATATCACTCCAGATCACCATACTATGAATATCACTCAGCAATATCACTCCAGATCACCATACTATGAATATCACTCCAGATCACCATACTATGTATATCGCTCAGTAATATCACTCCAGATCACCATACTATGAATATCACTCAGTAATCACTCCAGATCACCATACTATGAATATCACTCAGTAATATCACTCCAGATCACCATACTATGAATATCACTCCAGATCACCATACTATGAATATCACTCAGTAATATCACTCCAGATCACCCTACTATGAATATCACTCAGTAATATCACTCCAGATCACCATACTATGAATATCACTCCAGATCACCATACTATGAATATCACTCAGTAATATCACTCCAGATCACCATACTATGAATATCACTCAGTAATCACTCCAGATCACCCTACTATGAATATCACTCAGTAATATCACTCCAGATCACCATACTATGAATATCACTCCAGATCACCATACTATGAATATCACTCAGTAATATCACTCCAGATCACCATACTATGAATATCACTCAGTAATCACTCCAGATCACCATACTATGAATATCACTCAGTAATATCACTCCAGATCACCATACTATGAATATCACTCAGTAATATCACTCCAGATCACCATACTATGAATATCACTCAGCAATATCACTCCAGATCACCATACTATGAATATCACTCCAGATCACCATACTATGAATATCGCTCAGTAATATCACTCCAGATCACCATACTATGAATATCACTCAGTAATCACTCCAGATCACCATACTATGAATATCACTCAGTAATATCACTCCAGATCACTATACTATGAATATCACTCCAGATCACCATACTATGAATATCACTCAGTAATATCACTCCAGATCACCATACTATGAATATCACTCCAGATCACCATACTATGAATATCACTCCAGATCACAATACTATGAATATCACTCAGTAATATCACTCCAGATCACCATACTATGAATATCACTCCAGATCACCATACTATGAATATCACTCAGTAATATCACTCCAGATCACCATACTATGAATATAACTCAGTAATATCACTCCAGATCACCATACTATGAATATCACTCCAGATCACCATACTATGAATATCACTCAGTAATATCACTCCAGATCACCATACTATGAATATCACTCAGTAATATCACTCCAGATCACCATACTATGAATATCACTCAGTAATATCACTCCAGATCACCATACTATGAATATCACTCAGTAATATCACCCCAGATCACCATACTATGAATATCACTCCAGATCACCATACTATGAATATCACTCAGCAATATCACTCCAGATCACCATACTATGAATATCACTCCAGATCACCATACTTTGTATATCGCTCAGTAATATCACTCCAGATCACCATACTATGAATATCACTCAGTAATCACTCCAGATCACCATACTATGAATATCACTCAGTAATATCACTCCAGATCACCATACTATGAATATCACTCCAGATCACCATACTATGAATATCACTCAGTAATATCACTCCAGATCACCCTACTATGAATATCACTCAGTAATATCACTCCAGATCACCATACTATGAATATCACTCCAGATCACCATACTATGAATATCACTCAGTAATATCACTCCAGATCACCATACTATGAATATCACTCAGTAATCACTCCAGATCACCCTACTATGAATATCACTCAGTAATATCACTCCAGATCACCATACTATGAATATCACTCCAGATCACCATACTATGAATATCACTCAGTAATATCACTCCAGATCACCATACTATGAATATCACTCAGTAATCACTCCAGATCACCATACTATGAATATCACTCAGTAATATCACTCCAGATCACCATACTATGAATATCACTCAGTAATATCACTCCAGATCACCATACTATGAATATCACTCAGCAATATCACTCCAGATCACCATACTATGAATATCACTCAGTAATATCACTCCAGATCACCATACTATGAATATCACTCAGTAATATCACTCCAGATCACCATACTATGAATATCACTCAGTAATATCACTCCAGATCACTATACTATGAATATCACTCCAGATCACCATACTATGAATATCACTCAGTAATATCACTCCAGATCACCATACTATGAATATCACTCCAGATCACCATACTATGAATATCACTCCAGATCACAATACTATGAATATCACTCAGTAATATCACTCCAGATCACCATACTATGAATATCACTCCAGATCACCATACTATGAATATCACTCAGTAATATCACTCCAGATCACCATACTATGAATATCACTCAGTAATATCACTCCAGATCACCATACTATGAATATCACTCCAGATCACCATACTATGAATATCACTCAGTAATATCACTCCAGATCACCATACTATGAATATCACTCAGTAATATCACTCCAGATCACCATACTATGAATATCACTCAGTAATATCACTCCAGATCACCATACTATGAATATCACTCAGTAATATCACCCCAGATCACCATACTATGAATATCACTCCAGATCACCATACTATGAATATCACTCAGCAATATCACTCCAGATCACCATACTATGAATATCACTCCAGATCACCATACTATGAATATCGCTCAGTAATATCACTCCAGATCACCATACTATGAATATCACTCAGTAATCACTCCAGATCACCATACTATGAATATCACTCAGTAATATCACTCCAGATCACCATACTATGAATATCACTCCAGATCACCATACTATGAATATCACTCAGTAATATCACTCCAGATCACCCTACTATGAATATCACTCAGTAATATCACTCCAGATCACCATACTATGAATATCACTCCAGATCACCATACTATGAATATCACTCAGTAATATCACTCCAGATCACCATACTATGAATATCACTCAGTAATCACTCCAGATCACCCTACTATGAATATCACTCAGTAATATCACTCCAGATCACCATACTATGAATATCACTCCAGATCACCATACTATGAATATCACTCAGTAATATCACTCCAGATCACCATACTATGAATATCACTCAGTAATCACTCCAGATCACCATACTATGAATATCACTCAGTAATATCACTCCAGATCACCATACTATGAATATCACTCAGTAATATCACTCCAGATCACCATACTATGAATATCACTCAGCAATATCACTCCAGATCACCATACTATGAATATCACTCAGTAATATCACTCCAGATCACCATACTATGAATATCACTCAGTAATATCACTCCAGATCACCATACTATGAATATCACTCCAGATCACCATACTATGAATATCACTCAGTAATATCACTCCAGATCACCATACTATGAATATCACTCAGTAATATCACTCCAGATCACTATACTATGAATATCACTCCAGATCACCATACTATGAATATCACTCAGTAATATCACTCCAGATCACCATACTATGAATATCACTCCAGATCACCATACTATGAATATCACTCCAGATCACAATACTATGAATATCACTCAGTAATATCACTCCAGATCACCATACTATGAATATCACTCCAGATCACCATACTATGAATATCACTCAGTAATATCACTCCAGATCACCTACTATGAATATCACTCAGTAATATCACTCCAGATCACCATACTATGAATATCACTCCAGATCACCATACTATGAATATCACTCAGTAATATCACTCCAGATCACCATACTATGAATATCACTCAGTAATATCACTCCAGATCACCATACTATGAATATCACTCAGTAATATCACTCCAGATCACCATACTATGAATATCACTCAGTAATATCACCCCAGATCACCATACTATAAATATCACTCCAGATCACCATACTATGAATATCACTCAGCAATATCACTCCAGATCACCATACTATGAATATCACTCCAGATCACCATACTATGAATATCGCTCAGTAATATCACTCCAGATCACCGTACTATGAATATCACTCAGTAATCACTCCAGATCACCATACTATGAATATCACTCAGTAATATCACTCCAGATCACCATACTATGAATATCACTCCAGATCACCATACTATGAATATCACTCAGTAATATCACTCCAGATCACCCTACTATGAATATCACTCAGTAATATCACTCCAGATCACCATACTATGAATATCACTCCAGATCACCATACTATGAATATCACTCAGTAATATCACTCCAGATCACCATACTATGAATATCACTCAGTAATCACTCCAGATCACCCTACTATGAATATCACTCAGTAATATCACTCCAGATCACCATACTATGAATATCACTCCAGATCACCATACTATGAATATCACTCAGTAATATCACTCCAGATCACCATACTATGAATATCACTCAGTAATCACTCCAGATCACCATACTATGAATATCACTCAGTAATATCACTCCAGATCACCATACTATGAATATCACTCAGTAATATCACTCCAGATCACCATACTATGAATATCACTCAGCAATATCACTCCAGATCACCATACTATGAATATCACTCAGTAATATCACTCCAGATCACCATACTATGAATATCACTCAGTAATATCACTCCAGATCACCATACTATGAATATCACTCAGTAATATCACTCCAGATCACCATTCTATGAATATCACTCAGTAATATCACTCCAGATCACCATACTATGAATATCACTCCAGATCACCATACTATGAATATCACTCCAGATCACCATACTATGAATATCACTCCAGATCACCATACTATGAATATCACTCAGCAATATCACTCCAGATCACCATACTATGAATATCACTCCAGATCACCATACTATGAATATCACTCAGCAATATCACTCCAGATCACCATACTATGAATATCACTCCAGATCACCATAATATGAATATCACTCAGTAATCACTCCAGATCACCATACTATGAATATCACTCCAGATCACCATACTATGAATATCACTCAGTAATATCACTCCAGATCACCATACTATGAATATCACTCAGTAATATCACTCCAGATCACCATACTATGAATATCACTCCAGATCACCATACTATGAATATCACTCAGCAATATCACTCCAGATCACCATACTATGAATATCACTCCAGATCACCATACTATGAATATCACTCAGTAAAATCACTCCAGATCACCATACTATGAATATCACTCCAGATCACCATACTATGAATATCACTCAGTAATATCACTCCAGATCACCATACTATGAATATCACTCCAGATCACCATACTATGAATATCACTCAGTAATCACTCCAGATCACCATACTATGAATATCACTCAGTAATATCACTCCAGATCACCATACTATGAATATCACTCCGTAATATCACTCCAGATCACCATACTATGAATATCACTCAGTAATATCACTCCAGATCACCATACTATGAATATCACTCAGTAATATCACTCCAGATCACCATACTATGAATATCACTCAGTAATATCACTCCAGATCACCATACTATGAATATCACTCAGCAATATCACTCCAGATCACCATACTATGAATTTCACTCCAGATCACCATACTATGAATATCACTCAGCAAATATCACTCCAGATCACCATACTATGAATATCACTCAGTAATATCACTCCAGATCACCATACTATGAATATCACTCAGTTATATCACTCCAGATCACCATACTATGAATATCACTCAGTAATATCACTCCAGATCACCATACTATGAATATCACTCAGTAATATCACTCCAGATCACCATACTATGAATATCACTCAGTAATATCACCCCAGATCACCATACTATGAATATCACTCCAGATCACCATACTATGAATATCACTCAGCAATATCACTCCAGATCACCATACTATGAATATCACTCCAGATCACCATACTATGAATATCGCTCAGTAATATCACTCCAGATCACCATACTATGAATATCACTCAGTAATCACTCCAGATCACCATACTATGAATATCACTCAGTAATATCACTCCAGATCACTATACTATCAATATCACTCCAGATCACCATACTATGAATATCACTCAGTAATATCACTCCAGATCACCATACTATGAATATCACTCCAGATCACCATACTATGAATTTCACTCCAGATCACAATACTATGAATATCACTCAGTAATATCACTCCAGATCACCATACTATGAATATCACTCCAGATCACCATACTTTGAATATCACTCAGTAATATCACTCCAGATCACCATACTATGAATATCACTCCAGATCACCATACTATGAATATCACTCAGCAATATCACTCCAGATCACCATACTATGAATATCACTCCAGATCACCATACTATGAATATCACTCAGTAATATCACTCCAGATCACCATACTATGAATATCACTCAGTAATATCACTCCAGATCACCATACTATGAATATCACTCAGTAATATCACTCCAGATCACCATACTATGAATATCACTCAGTAATATCACCCCAGATCACCATACTATGAATATCACTCCAGATCACCATACTATGAATATCACTCAGCAATATCACTCCAGATCACCATACTATGAATATCACTCCAGATCACCATACTATGAATATCGCTCAGTAATATCACTCCAGATCACCATACTATGAATATCACTCAGTAATCACTCCAGATCACCATACTATGAATATCACTCAGTAATATCACTCCAGATCACCATACTATGAATATCACTCCAGATCACCATACTATGAATATCACTCAGTAATATCACTCCAGATCACCCTACTATGAATATCACTCAGTAATATCACTCCAGATCACCATACTATGAATATCACTCCAGATCACCATACTATGAATATCACTCAGTAATATCACTCCAGAAAACCATACTATGAATATCACTCAGTAATCACTCCAGATCACCATACTATGAATATCACTCAGTAATATCACTCCAGATCACCATACTATGAATATCACTCAGTAATATCACTCCAGATCACCATACTATGAATATCACTCAGTAATATCACTCCAGATCACCATACTATGAATATCACTCAGCAATATCACTCCAGATCACCATACTATGAATATCACTCAGCAATATCCACTCCAGACTAGGAATATCCTCCAGATCACCATACTATGAATATCACTCAGTAATATCACTCCAGATCACCATACTATGAATATCACTCAGTAATATCACTCCAGATCACCATACTATGAATATCACTCAGTAATATCACTCCAGATCACCATACTATGAATATCACTCCAGATCACCATACTATGAATATCACTCCAGATCACCATACTATGAATATCACTCAGCAATATCACTCCAGATCACCATACTATGAATTTCACTCCAGATCACCATACTATGAATATCACTCAGCAATATCACTCCAGATCACCATACTATGAATATCACTCCAGATCACCATACTATGAATATCGCTCAGTAATATCACTCCAGATCACCATACTATGAATATCACTCAGTAATCACTCCAGATCACCATACTATGAATATCACTCAGTAATATCACTCCAGATCACTATACTATGAATATCACTCCAGATCACCATACTATGAATATCACTCAGTAATATCACTCCAGATCACCATACTATGAATATCACTCCAGATCACCATACTATGAATATCACTCCAGATCACAATACTATGAATATCACTCAGTAATATCACTCCAGATCACCATACTATGAATATCACTCCAGATCACCATACTATGAATATCACTCAGTAATATCACTCCAGATCACCATACTATGAATATCACTCAGTAATATCACTCCAGATCACCATACTATGAATATCACTCCAGATCACCATACTATGAATATCACTCAGTAATATCACTCCAGATCACCATACTATGAATATCACTCAGTAATATCACTCCAGATCACCATACTATGAATATCACTCAGTAATATCACTCCAGATCACCATACTATGAATATCACTCAGTAATATCACCCCAGATCACCATACTATGAATATCACTCCAGATCACCATACTATGAATATCACTCAGCAATATCACTCCAGATCACCATACTATGAATATCACTCCAGATCACCATACTATGAATATAGCTCAGTAATATCACTCCAGATCACCATACTATGAATATCACTCAGTAATCACTCCAGATCACCATACTATGAATATCACTCAGTAATATCACTCCAGATCACCATACTATGAATATCACTCCAGATCACCATACTATGAATATCACTCAGTAATATCACTCCAGATCACCCTACTATGAATATCACTCAGTAATATCACTCCAGATCACCATACTATGAATATCACTCCAGATCACCATACTATGAATATCACTCAGTAATATCACTCCAGAATCACCATACTATGAATATCACTCAGTAATATCACTCCAGATCACCATACTATCGAAATATCACTCCAGATCACCATACTATGAATATCACTCAGTATATCACTCCAGATCACCATACTATGAATATCACTCAGTAATCACTCCAGATCACCATACTATGAATATCACTCAGTAATATCACTCCAGATCAACCATACTAGGAATATCACTCAGTAATATCACTCCAGATCACCATACTATGAATATCATCCATCTATGATATCACTCAGTAATATCACTCCAGATCACCATACTATGAATATCACTCAGTAATATCACTCCAGATCACCATACTATGAATATCACTCAGTAATATCACTCCAGATCACCATTCTATGAATATCACTCAGTAATATCACTCCAGATCACCATACTATGAATATCACTCCAGATCACCATACTATGAATATCACTCCAGATCACCATACTATGAATATCACTCAGCAATATCACTCCAGATCACCATACTATGAATATCACTCCAGATCACCATACTATGAATATCACTCAGCAATATCACTCAGATCACCATACTATGAATATCACTCCAGATCACCATAATATGAATATCACTCAGTAATCACTCCAGATCACCATACTATGAATATCACTCCAGATCACCATACTATGAATATCACTCAGTAATATCACTCCAGATCACCATACTATGAATATCACTCAGTAATATCACTCCAGATCACCCATACTATGAATATCACTCCAGATCACCATACTATGAATATCACTCAGCAATATCACTCCCAGATCACCATACTATGAATATCACTCCAGATCACCATACTATGAATATCACTCAGTAAAATCACTCCAGATCACCATACTATGAATATCACTCCAGATCACCATACTATGAATATCACTCAGTAATATCACTCCAGATCACCATACTATGAATATCACTCCAGATCACCATACTATGAATATCACTCAGTAATCACTCCAGATCACCATTACTATGAATATCACTCAGTAATATCACTCCAGATCACCATACTATGAATATCACTCCGTAATATCACTCCAGATCACCATACTATGAATATCACTCAGTAATATCACTCCAGATCACCATACTATGAATATCACTCAGTAATATCACTCCAGATCACCATACTATGAATATCACTCAGTAATATCACTCCAGATCACCATACTATGAATATCACTCAGCAATATCACTCCAGATCACCATACTATGAATATCACTCCAGATCACCATACTATGAATATCACTCAGCAATATCACTCCAGATCACCATACTATGAATATCACTCAGTAATATCACTCCAGATCACCATACTATGAATATCACTCAGTAATATCACTCCAGATCACCATACTATGAATATCACTCAGTAATATCACTCCAGATCACCATACTATGAATATCACTCAGTAATATCACTCCAGATCACCATACTATGAATATCACTCAGTAATATCACCCCAGATCACCATACTATGAATATCACTCCAGATCACCATACTATGAATATCACTCAGCAATATCACTCCAGATCACCATACTATGAATATCACTCCAGATCACCATACTATGAATATCGCTCAGTAATATCACTCCAGATCACCATACTATGAATATCACTCAGTAATCACTCCAGATCACCATACTATGAATATCACTCAGTAATATCACTCCAGATCACTATACTATCAATATCACTCCAGATCACCATACTATGAATATCACTCAGTAATATCACTCCAGATCACCATACTATGAATATCACTCCAGATTCAGACCATACTATGAATATCACTCCAGATCACAATACTATGAATATCACTCAGTAATATCACTCCAGATCACTATACTATGAATATCACTCCAGATCACCATACTATGAATATCTCTCAGTAATATCACTCCAGATCACCATACTATGAATATCACTCCAGATCACCATACTATGAATATCACTCCAGTCACAATACTATGAATATCACTCAGTAATTTCACTCAGATCACCATACTATGAATATCACTCCAGATCACCATACTATGAATATCACTCAGTAATATCACTCCAGATCACCATACTATGAATATCACTCAGTAATATCACTCCAGTCACCATACTATGAATATCACTCCAGAT
Source organism: Coregonus ussuriensis (assembly GCA_031479575.1). NCBI lineage: Eukaryota > Metazoa > Chordata > Actinopteri > Salmoniformes > Salmonidae > Coregonus > Coregonus ussuriensis. Next base: position 47,930,488 of record CM062499.1, on the reverse strand, counting down.
CACCATACCTATGAATATCACTCAGTAATATCACTCCAGATCACCATACTATGAATATCACCTCAGTAATATCACTCCAGATCACCATACTATGAATATCACTCAGTAATATCACTCCAGATCACCATACTATGAATATCACTCAGTAATATCACCCCCAGATCACCATACTATAAATATCACTCCAGATCACCATACTATGATATCACTCAGCAATATCACTCCAGATCACCATACTATGAATATCACTCCAGATCACCATACTATGATTATCGCTCAGTAATATCACTACAGATCACCATACTATGAATATCACTCAGTAATCACTCCAGATCACCATACTATGAATATCACTCAGTAATATCACTCCAGATCACCATACTATGAATATCACTCCAGATCACCATACTATGGAATATCACTCAGTAATATCACTCCAGATCACCCTACTATGAATATCACTCAGTAATATCACTCCAGATCACCATACTATGAATATCACTCCAGATCACCATACTATGAATATCACTCAGTAATATCACTCCAGATCACCCATACTATGAATATCACTCAGTAATCACTCCCAGATCACCCTACTATGAATATCACTCAGTAATATCACTCCAGATCACCATACTATGAATATCACTCCAGATCACCATACTATGAATATCACTCAGTAATATCACTCCAGATCACCATACTATGAATATCACTCAGTAATCACTCCAGATCACCATACTATGAATATCACTCAGTAATATCACTCCAGATCACCATACTATGAATATCACTCAGTAATATCACTCCAGATCACCATACTATGAATATCACTCAGCAATATCACTCCAGATCACCATACTATGAATATCACTCAGTAATATCACTCCAGATCACCATACTATGAATATCACTCAGTAATATCACTCCAGATCACCATACTATGAATATCACTCAGTAATATCACTCCAGATCACCATACTATGAATATCACTCAGTAATATCACTCCAGATCACCATACTATGAATATCACTCCAGATCACCATACTATGAATATCACTCCAGATCACCATACTATGAATATCACTCAGCAATATCACTCCAGATCACCATACTATGAATTTCACTCCAGATCACCATACTATGAATATCACTCAGCAATATCACTCCAGATCACCATACTATGAATATCACTCCAGATCACCATACTATGAATATCGCTCAGTAATATCACTCCAGATCACCATACTATGAATATCACCTCAGTAATCACTCCAGATCACCATACTATGAATATCACTCAGTAATATCACTCCAGATCACTATACTATGAATATCACTCCAGATCACCATACTATGAATATCACTCAGTAATATCACTCCAGATCACCATACTATGAATATCACTCCAGATCACCATACTATGAATATCACTCCAGATCACAATACTATGAATATCACTCAGTAATATCACTCCAGATCACCATACTATGAATATCACTCCAGATCACCATACTATGAATATCACTCAGTAATATCACTCCAGATCACCATACTATGAATATCACTCAGTAATATCACTCCAGATCACCATACTATGAATATCACTCCAGATCACCATACTATGAATATCACTCAGTAATATCACTCCAGATCACCATACTATGAATATCACTCAGTAATATCACTCCAGATCACCATACTATGAATATCACTCAGTAATATCACTCCAGATCACCATACTATGAATATCACTCAGTAATATCACCCCAGATCACCATACTATGAATATCACTCCAGATCACCATACTATGAATATCACTCAGCAATATCACTCCAGATCACCATACTATGAATATCACTCCAGATCACCATACTATGAATATAGCTCAGTAATATCACTCCAGATCACCATACTATGAATATCACTCAGTAATCACTCCAGATCACCATACTATGAATATCACTCAGTAATATCACTCCAGATCACCATACTATGAATATCACTCCAGATCACCATACTATGAATATCACTCAGTAATATCACTCCAGATCACCCTACTATGAATATTACTCAGTAATATCACTCCAGATCACCATACTATGAATATCACTCCAGATCACCATACTATGAATATCACTCAGTAATATCACTCCAGATCACCATACTATGAATATCACTCAGTAATATCACTCCAGATCACCATACTATGAATATCACTCCAGATCACCATACTATGAATATCACTCAGTAATATCACTCCAGATCACCATACTATGAATATCACTCAGTAATCACTCCAGATCACCATACTATGAATATCACTCAGTAATATCACTCCAGATCACCATACTATGAATATCACTCAGTAATATCACTCCAGATCACCATACTATGAATATCACTCAGCAATATCACTCCAGATCACCATACTATGAATATCACTCAGTAATTTCACTCCAGATCACCATACTATGAAAATCACTCAGTAATATCACTCCAGATCACCATACTATGAATATCACTCAGTAATATCACTCCAGATCACCATACTATGAATATCACTCAGTAATATCACTCCAGATCACCATACTATGAATATCACTCCAGATCACCATACTATGAATATCACTCCAGATCACCATACTATGAATATCACTCCAGATCACCATACTATGAATATCACTCAGCAATATCACTCCAGATCACCATACTATGAATATCACTCCAGATCACCATACTATGAATATCACTCAGCAATATCACTCCAGATCACCATACTATGAATATCACTCCAGATCACCATACTATGAATATCACTCAGTAATCACTCCAGATCACCATACTATGAATATCACTCCAGATCACCATACTATGAATATCACTCAGTAATATCACTCCAGATCACCATACTATGAATATCACTCAGTAATATCACTCCAGATCACCATACTATGAATATCACTCCAGATCACCATACTATGAATATCACTCAGTAAAATCACTCCAGATCACCATACTATGAATATCACTCCAGATCACCATACTATGAATATCACTCAGTAATATCACTCCAGATCACCATACTATGAATATCACTCCAGATCACCATACTATGAATATCACTCAGTAATCACTCCAGATCACCATACTATGAATATCACTCAGTAATATCACTCCAGATCACCATACTATGAATATCACTCCGTAATATCACTCCAGATCACCATACTATGAATATCACTCAGTAATATCACTCCAGATCACCATACTATGAATATCACTCAGTAATATCACTCCAGATCACCATACTATGAATATCACTCAGTAATATCACTCCAGATCACCATACTATGAATATCACTCAGCAATATCACTCCAGATCACCATACTATGAATATCACTCCAGATCACCATACTATGAATATCACTCAGCAATATCACTCCAGATCACCATACTATGAATATCACTCAGTAATATCACTCCAGATCACCATACTATGAATATCACTCAGTAATATCACTCCAGATCACCATACTATGAATATCACTCAGTAATATCACTCCAGATCACCATACTATGAATATCACTCAGTAATATCACTCCAGATCACAATACTATGAATATCACTCAGTAATATCTAAGTATCTATTTTGCTGCACCTTTGGAGGTGAAATCATTCTGGCCAGGGGCTGCCATTTGCTATTTTGTGGCTAGAGAGTTAACTTGTATTTGCAATGCTAGTGTGTATATGTCTGTGCGTGTGTGTGTGTGTGTGTGTGTGTGTGTGTGTGAACTGCTAGGTAGTAATTAAATGCGTAGACCTCTCCACTATCTCCTCCTCCAGCAGAAGCAGTCACACACACACACACACACACACACTCACACACACACACACACACACACACACACACACACACACACACACACACACACACACACACACACACACACACACACACACACACACACACACACACACACACACACACACACACACACACACACACACCGATGAGTCACCCAACCCCCAGGATCACCCCTCCTTCACTCCCTCCCTCCCTCCATCTCTCTCTCACTCACTCGCTCCAACCCCCTCTTGCCAGCTCTATCCAACCCCCTCTCTCCGCCACTCTGTCCCCTCTGTCTCCTTTTAACTCCTCTATAGGATACCTGCACAATGTCATAAAACGATTTCCAGGTTTAAAAAAAAGGTTCATGGCATTCTGCTTCCGGCAAACTACTTCCTGTTTTTAGCAGTTGGTCATTAGCATTTGCTAGAAGTATTGTGTGTATATATATATATATACACTGAGTATAGCAAACATTAGGAACACCTTCCTAATATTGTATTCAGACCTAGGGCTGTTGCGGTGACCGTATTACCGCCACGCCGGCGGTCATGAGCCATGAAGGCAGTCAAATTCCACGTGACCGTTTAGTCACGGTAACTAGAGGAGGACCCCATCAGCTTTCTATAGTCTAGGCCTACTTCCTCATATTAAGCGCATTGCTTCTCTTTACAACAGGAGTACAGCCTACCTGGCTGGCATGAAAATGAACCATGGGAAAAGCGTCCTCCATTCGCTATTTAAGTGCATAGATGACATGTATTTCTTTACCCTGCCCCTGTTTCGAGACAGGTGCATGATAATGGTCCATTCTAAATCTAAACAAATTTCACACATATATTATATAGTATATGCATAGACAAGATTAAGTCAAGAATGGTGTGATGGGTGACAATATTAGCCTATCACTTGTGAATTATATATTATCACTTGTGAATGATGCCCAGTGTAAGGCAAGAAGCAATGCATGCCTTTTTTGTGTGACTTTTTCAACTCATAGTCCCACACCTCATGTAGCCTAGCCCATAGTCCTATATGTTTTGATAAGGTTTGTATCACAAATAAAGTGGCCAAATAACTTCTTAAAATGAAGCACATTAATCCGCTTTACAAGGGGTGTAGAGCCTAACTGGCATACATACGCAGCACGTGAGTTTCAAGTTTGGGGAAGATAATCTTCACCATAAAAACGCACCTTTATAATAAAAGCATTTGTGGTCACTTTTGAGAATGGTGTTTCCTGCTAATGGAACATTCACACTTATAGCCTACTGCCGTGTGCTCATTGCTGTGCTTATAATGTGAAGAAATAGCCTAATAGTTTATCAACATTTTAAACTGAATGTTCTGATCTGTTGCGTCAGCCTCTGTGCGTAAAACACTTTTTTTTAATGCTAGTGGTTGTATTAATTTGGGATTTGTCACATCTCACAACTGTCCCAGACTATGTTTGGAATATTTATTTCTCGCACAGAATAGAATAGGTCGACTTTTGTACTATGGGGGATAGTAGATTGACGTAGGCTAGTGCTTTTGCTGTTCGTTAGGCCGACTCATCTTGTTGGCTGACGAAAAGTACATGTGGACAGTTCTTCCAATATCTTCAATATGCACCTCGGAATTGGATAAGAACGTGAGCAGTTGCGTCCCTGAAGTGTCTGTCTTCACTTGTAGCCTGTGAGAAAGACCTGTGATGGAGAGCCATGTGAGTGAGAGGTGCTTCGAAGAGCGCACCACTCAGGGAGAAGGGCACAACGGCCACTGGCTGCAAAAGGCATGGATTTATTTAGGGTGCATTACGGCCAAAGGGGATGCCGCCGGGAAATTCAAGGCATTATCAAGTGCTTGTCAAATTGTGAATGAGACACTGATGAAGTGTGTACAGCCTTCGCAAAAAAACAAAGCAGAGCTCATGCCTTTCAAGCGACTTTTTTCAAATCATCATTAGAGTCGCATCATGCAGCCTTACAATGTAGAACAACTAAAGTTATATTAATAAGTCTAAATTAAGCATATAGGAGTACCTATTTCTTTGTTAACCGCTCAACACAGAATAGCCGCATGTGCCCACTTCCTCAAATCGTTTGGAGAAAATATCCTTTCTATTTTATTCAGCTTTGTTCAATTCTATTCTTCATACTATAAAATAATATCAAATAATGCCATGGAATTCTAAGCTAATCTTGTCTGCTAAATGAACTAGTGTAGCCCACAGCCATATGGCACAGCCAGATCAGGGCCTAACATAAGGACAACTCACAGTATGCTATTCTGTTCTTCTGAAACAGACTACATTTACTTACATATTACATGGATTTATTATACTTTTTTAAATGTAGATGTACCCAAGGTCTGCATCAGTGGCTTGTAGGCTGTGTGAAAGCCAGGAGATGCTAAATGTGTTTATGTTCATCTTTTTTTTTTGGGGGGGGGGCTTGCCTGTTTTGCATGTTATTTTGGCATTAATACGTGTCACATATCAGTTTGCAAACAATGTAAAATAAATAAATAATAATAATTTAGTTGCTGATGAAGCCGCATACATGGTCTCAGAGCTTTCTGTGGTGGTGGGGCAGCCAGCTCAGTGCTTTCTGTGGTGGTGGGGCAGCCAGCTCAGTGCTTTCTGTGGTGGTGGGGCAGCCAGCTCAGTGCTTTCTGTGGTGGTGGGGCAGCCAGCTCAGTGCTTTCTGTGGTGGTGGGGCAGCCAGCTCAGTGCTTTCTGTGGTGGAGGGGCAGCCAGCTCAGTGCTTTCTGTGGTGGTGGGGCAGCCAGCTCAGTGCTTTCTGTGGTGGTGGGGCAGCCAGCTCAGTGCTTTCTGTGGTGGTGGGGCAGCCAGCTCAGTGCTTTCTGTGGTGGTGGGGCAGCCAGCTCAGTGCTTTCTGTGGTGGTGGGGCAGCCAGCTCAGTGCTTTCTGTGGTGGTGGGGCAGCCAGCTCAGTGCTTTCTGTGGTGGTGGGGCAGCCAGCTCAGTGCTTTCTGTGGTGGTGGGGCAGCCAGCTCAGTGCTTTCTGTGGTGGTGGGGCAGCCAGCTCAGTGCTTTCTGTGGTGGTGGGGCAGCCAGCTCAGTGCTTTCTGTGGTGGTGGGGCAGCCAGCTCAGTGCTTTCTGTGGTGGTGGGGCAGCCAGCTCAGTGCTTTCTGTGGTGGTGGGGCAGCCAGCTCAGTGCTTTCTGTGGTGGTGGGGCAGCCAGCTCAGTGCTTTCTGTGGTGGTGGGGCAGCCAGCTCAGTGCTTTCTGTGGTGGTGGGGCAGCCAGCTCAGTGCTTTCTGTGGTGGAGGGGCAGCCAGCTCAGTGCTTTCTGTGGTGGTGGGGCAGCCAGCTCAGTGCTTTCTGTGGTGGTGGGGCAGCCAGCTCAGTGCTTTCTGTGGTGGTGGGGCAGCCAGCTCAGTGCTTTCTGTGGTGGTGGGGCAGCCAGCTCAGTGCTTTCTGTGGTGGTGGGGCAGCCAGCTCAGTGCTTTCTGTGGTGGTGGGGCAGCCAGCTCAGTGCTTTCTGTGGTGGTGGGGCAGCCAGCTCAGTGCTTTCTGTGGTGGTGGGGCAGCCAGCTCAGTGCTTTCTGTGGTGGTGGGGCAGCCAGCTCAGTGCTTTCTGTGGTGGTGGGGCAGCCAGCTCAGTGCTTTCTGTGGTGGTGGGGCAGCCAGCTCAGTGCTTTCTGTGGTGGTGGGGCAGCCAGCTCAGTGCTTTCTGTGGTGGTGGGGCAGCCAGCTCAGTGCTTTCTGTGGTGGTGGGGCAGCCAGCTCAGTGCTTTCTGTGGTGGTGGGGCAGCCAGCTCAGTGCTTTCTGTGGTGGTGGGGCAGCCAGCTCAGTGCTTTCTGTGGTGGTGGGGCAGCCAGCTCAGTGCTTTCTGTGGTGGTGGGGCAGCCAGCTCAGTGCTTTCTGTGGTGGTGGGGCAGCCAGCTCAGTGCTTTCTGTGGTGGTGGGGCAGCCAGCTCAGTGCTTTCTGTGGTGGTGGGGCAGCCAGCTCAGTGCTTTCTGTGGTGGTGGGGCAGCCAGCTCAGTGCTTTCTGTGGTGGTGGGGCAGCCAGCTCAGTGCTTTCTGTGGTGGTGGGGCAGCCAGCTCAGTGCTTTCAGTGGTGGTGGTGGTGCAGCCAGCTCAGTGCTTTCAGTGGTGGTGGGGCAGCCAGCTCAGTGCTTTCAGTGGTGGTGGGGCAGCCAGCTCAGTGCTTTCAGTGGTGGTGGGGCAGCCAGCTCAGTGCTTTCTGTGGTGGTGGGGCAGCCAGCTCAGTGCTTTCTGTGGTGGTGGGGCAGCCAGCTCAGTGCTTTCAGTGGTGGTGGGGCAGCCAGCTCAGTGCTTTCTGTGGTGGTGGGGCAGCCAGCTCAGTGCTTTCTGTGGTGGTGGGGCAGCCAGCTCAGTGCTTTCTGTGGTGGTGGGGCAGCCAGCTCAGTGCTTTCAGTGGTGGTGGGGCAGCCAGCACAGTGCTTTCAGTGGTGGTGGGGCAGCCAGCTCAGTGCTTTCTGTGGTGGTGGGGCAGCCAGCTCAGTGCTTTCTGTGGTGGTGGGGCAGCCAGCTCAGTGCTTTCAGTGGTGGTGGGGCAGCCAGCTCAGTGCTTTCTGTGGTGGAGGGGCAGCCAGCTCAGTGCTTTCTGTGGTGGTGGGATAGCCAGCTCAGTGCTTTATGTGGTGGTGGGGCAGCCAGCTCAGTGCTTTCTGTGGAGGTGGGGCAGCCAGCTCAGTGCTTTCTGTGGTGGTGGGGCAGCCAGCTCAGTGCTTTCTGTGGTGGTGGGGCAGCCAGCTCAGTGCTTTCAGTGGTGGTGGGGCAGCCAGCTCAGTGCTTTCAGTGGTGGTGGGGCAGCCAGCTCAGTGCTTTCTGTGGTGGTGGGGCAGCCAGCTCAGTGCTCTCTCTTTCTCTCTCTGTCTCTCTCACTCTCTCTCTCTGATCATTCTCTCTCTCTCTCAATTCAATTCAATTTCAATTTAAGGGCTTTATTGGCATGGAAAACACATGTTAACATTGCCAAAGTAAGTGAAGTATATAATAAATAAAAGTGAAATAAACAATACAAATTAACAGTAAACATTACACTCACAAAAGTGCAAATAGTTAAAGTACAAAAGGGAAAAGAAATCAACATAAATATGGGTTGTATTTACAATGGTGTTTATTCTTCACTGGTTGCCCTTTTCTTGTGGCAACAGGTCACAAATATTGCTGCTGTGATGACACATTGTGGTATTTCACTCAATAGATATGGGAGTTTATCAAAATTGGGTTTGTTTTCGAATTAATTCTTTGTGGATCTGTGTAATCTGAGGAAAATATGTGTCTCTAATATGGTCATACATTTGGCAGGAGGTTAGGAAGTGCAGCTCAGTTTCCACCTCATTTTGTGGGCAGTTTGCACATAGCCTGTCTTCTCTTGAGAGTCAGGTCTGCCTACGGCGACCTTTCTCAATAGCAAGGCTATGCTCACTGAGTCTGTACATAGTCAAAGCTTTCTTTAAGTTTGGGTCAGTCACAGTGGTCAGGTATTCTGCCACTGTGTACTCTCTGTTTAGGGCCAAATAGCATTCTAGTTTGCGCAGTTTTTTTGTTAATTCTTTCCAATGTGTCAAGTAATTATCTTTTAGTTTTCTCTTGATTTGGTTGGGTCTAATTGTGTTGCTGTCCTGGGGCTCTGTGGGGTCTGTTTGTGTTTGTGAACAGAGTCCCAGGACCAGCTTGCTTAGGGGACTCTTCTCCAAGTTAATCTCTCTGTAGGTGATGGCTTTGTTATGGAAGGTTTGGGAATCGCTTCCTTTTAGGTGGTTGTAGAATTTAACGGCTCTTTTCTGGATCATGATAATTAGCGGGTATCGGCCTAATTTTGCTCTGCATGCATTATTTGGTGTTTTACGTTGTACACAGAGGATATTTTTGCAGAATTCTGCATGCAGAGTCTCATTTGGGTGTTTGTCCTATTTTGTGAATTCTTGGTTGGTGAGCGGACCCCAGACCTCACAACCATAAAGGGCAATGGGTTCTATAACTGATTCAAGTATTTTTTGCCAGATCCTAATTGGTATGTCGAATTTTCTGTTCCTTTTGATGGCATAGAAGGCCCTTCTTGCCTTGTCTCTCAGATCGTTCACAGCTTTGTGGAAGTTACCTGTGGCGCTGATGTTTAGGCTTTTGTGTGCTCTAGGGCAACGGTGTCTAGATGGAATTTGTATTTGTGGTCGTGGCAACTGGATCTTTTTTGGAACACCATTATTTTTGTCTTACTGAGATTTACTGTCAGGGCCCAGGTCTGACAGAATCTGTGCAGAAGATCTAGGTGCTGATGTAGGCCCTCCTTGGTTGGGGACAGAAGCACCAGATCATCAGCAAACAGTAGACATTTGACTTCAGATTCTCGTAGGGTGAGGCCGGGTGCTGCAGACTGTTCTAGTGCCCTCGCCAATTCGTTGATATATATGTTGAAGAGGGTGGGGCTTAAACTGCATCCCTGTCTCACCCCACGGCCCTGTGGAAATAAATGTGTGTGTTTTTTGCTAATTTTAACCGCACACTTGTTGTTTGTGTACATGGATTTTATAATGTCGTATGTTTTTCCCCCAACACCACTTTCCATCAATTTGTATAGCAGACCCTCATGCCAAATTGAGTCAAAAGCTTTTTTGAAATCAACAAAGCATGAGAAGACTTTGCCTTTGCCTTTGTTTTGGTTGGTTTGTTTGTCAATTAGGGTGTGCAGGGTGAATACGTGGTCTGTCGTACGGTAATTTGGTAAAAAGCCAATTTTACATTTGCTCAGTACATTCATTTCACTGAGGAAATGTGCAAGTCTGCTGTTAATGATAATACAGAGGATTTTCCCAAGGTTACTGTTGACACATATCCCACGGTAGTTATTGGGGTCAAATTTAACTCCACCTTTGTGGATTGGGGTGATCAGTCCTTGGTTCCAAATATTGGGGAAGATGCCAGAGCGAAGGATGATGTAAAAGAGTTTAAGTATAGCCAATTGGAATTTGTGGTCTGTATATTTTATCATTTCATTCAGGATACCATCAACACCACAGGCCTTTTTGGGTTGGAGGGTTTGTATCTTGTCCTGTAGTTTATTCAATGTAATTGGAGAATCCAGCGGGTTCTGGTAGTCTTTAATAGTCTCTCTCTCACCCTCTATCTCTCTCTGTCTCCCTCTCGCTCCCTCTCTGTGTACCTCTCTGTCTCTCGATCGCTCTCTCAATCTCTCAATCTCTCTCGATCTCTCTCGATCTCTCTCTCTCTCTCTCTCTCTCTCTCTCTCTCTCTCTCTCTCTCTCTCTCTCTCTCTCTCTCTCTCTCTCTTTCTCAATTCAATTCAATTCGATTAAATTCAAAGGGCTTTATTGGCATGGGAAACATATGATAGAGAAAGAAGAAGAGATGGACCGATAGAGAGAGAAGAAGAGATGGACCGATAGAGAGAGAAGAAGAGATGGACAGTTAAGCAGGAGTAGAGAGTAGAGACTGTGATGAGTGAGATATCGAGAGGAACGGGGAATATTTCATGTTCATTGCTCTTTTCGTTTATGATACGAGTGGGAAGAGAGAGAGCATCACATTTATGACTCATATAATGATGTACCCCCCACACCACCAGCACCCTTTATACACACACACACACACACACACACACACACACACACACACACACACACACACACACACAGCATTTGCTGCAGGAAAACAAAAGTCAATTTCAGGAGTTGCTTGGTGTGGTTATCCCATTAGTTACACAAATAATCTGCAGCAGAGAGGAGGAGGGACAATGTGCCGTGTGTGTCATCCCCTGGGAGAGAGAAGTCATAAACACACAGAATATTAATGTTGGAGTGGAGTTGTATTTCTGTTCAACAAATGTTCAACATAGAGCATACCTATTATATTATTATTATTATTATTATTATTATATTTACAGAGTTTGGACAATTTTCAATATTGTTCTAATTCTAGACATGTTTAGACCCCGCCCCCCATAGTGTCTCTGTGATGCGTTTTCCACTACAACGTTGCTGCTAATTAGCTGCAACAGTTACATAGCATTGTTCAAAGGAAAAAAACTCTAGACCACCTTCACTCCACACGTAGAGACGCATACAAAGCTCTCCCTCGCCTCTCCATTTGGACAATATGACCATAATTCTATCCTCCTGATTCCTACTTACAAGCAAAAACTAAATCAGGAAGCACCAGTGACTCGCTCAATACGGAAGCGGTCAGATGACGCGGATGCTACGCAACAGGACTGTTTTGCTAGCACAGACTGGACTATGTTCCGGGATTCATCCAATGGCATTGAGGAGTATACAACCTCAGTCACCGGCTTCATCAATAAGTGCATCGACTACGTCGTCCCCACAGTGAACGTACGTACATATTCCAACCAGAAGCCATGGATTACAGGCAACATCCGCACCGAGCTAAAGGCTAGAGCTGCCGCTTTCAAGAAGCGGGACACTCAGACGAACCATCAAACAGGCAAAGCGTCAATACAGGACTAAGATTGAATCCTACTACATCGGCTCTGACGCTCGTGGGATGTGGCAGGGCTTGCAAACTATTACGGACTACAAAGGGAAACCCTGCCGCGAGGTGCCCAGTGACGCGAGCCTACCAGACGAGCTAAATGCCTTTTATGCTCGCTTCGAGGCAAGCAACACTGAAGCAAGCATGAGAGCACCAGCTGTTCCGTGTGATCACGCTCTCAGCAGCCGATGTGAGCAAGACCTTCAAACAGGTCAACATTCACAAGGCCGCGGGGCCAGATGGATTACCAGGACGTGTATTCAACGTATGCGTGGACAAACTGGCAAATGTCTTCACTGACATTTTCAACCTCTCCCTGACCGAGTCCGTAATACCAACATGTCTCAAACAGACCAACATAGCCCCTGTGCCTTAGAAAGCCAAGGTGACCTGCCTAAATGATTACCGCCCATAGCCATGAAGTGATTTGAAAGGCAGGTCATGGCTCACATCAACACCTGGTCATGGTCACATCAACACCATCATGCCGGAAACCCTAGACCCACTCCAATTGGCATAACGCCACAACAGATCCACAGATGACGCAATCTCAATCGCACTCCACGCTGCCCTTTCCCACCTGGACAAAAGGAACACCTATGTGAGAATGCTGTTCATTGACTACAGCTCAGCGTTCAACACCATAGTGCCCACAAAAGCTCACACTAAGCTAAGGACCCTGGGACTAAACACCTCCCTTTGCAACTGGATCCTGGACTTCCTGACGGGCCGCCCCCAGGTGGTAAGGGTAGGCAACAACACATCTGCCATGCTGATCCCCTCAGTGGTGCGTGCTTAGTTCCCTCCTGTACTCCCTGTTCACCCACGACTGTGTGGACAAGCACAACCAACACCATCATTAAGTTTGCTGACGACACAACAGTGGTGGGCCTGATCACCGACAACGATGAGACAGCCTATAAGGAGGAGGTCAGAGACTTGGCCGTGTGGTGCCATGACAACAACCTCTCCCTCAACGTGAGCAAGACAAGGAGCTGATCGTGGACTACAGGAAAAAAAAGAGGACTGAGCACGCCCCCATTCTCATCGACGGGGCTGTAGTGGAACAGGTTGAGAGTTTCAAGTTCCTTGGTGTCGGTAGCAGAGAGAACAGTCTAGGACATGGGTGACTGGAGTCTTTGACACTTTTTTGGGCCTTCCTCTGACACCACCTAGTATTTAGGTCCTGGATGGCAGGAAGCTTGGCCCCAGTGATGTACTGGGCCGTACGCACTACCCTCTGTAGTGCCTTCCGGTCGGAGGACAAGCAGTTGCCATACCAGGCGGTGATGCAACCAGTCAGGATGCTCTCGATGGTGCAGCTGTAGAATTTTTTGAGGATCTCCTGAGGGGGAATAGGCTTTGTCGTGCCCTCTTCACGACTGTCTTGGTGGGTTTGGACCATGATAGTTTGTTGATGATGTGGACACCAAGGAACTTGAAGCTCTCAACCTGTTCCACTACAGCCCCATCGATGAGAATGGGGGCGTGCTCAGTCTTCTTTTTTTTCCTATAGTCCACAATCATCTCCTTTGTCTTGGTCACGTTGAGGGAGAGGTTGTTATCCTGGCACCACACGGCCAGGTCTCTGACCTCCTCCCTATAGGCTGTCTCATCGTTGTCGGTGATCAGGCCTACCACTGTTGTGTAGTCGGCAAACTTAATGATGGTGTTGGAGTCGTGCCTGGCCATGCAGTCATGGGTGAACAGGGAGTACAGGAGGGGACTGAGCACGCACCCCTGAGGGGCCCCCGTGTTGAGGATCAGTGTGGCAGATGTGTTGTTACCTACCCTTACCACCTGGGGGCGGCCCGTCAGGAAGTCCAGGATCCAGTTGCAGAGGGAGGTGTTTAGGCCAAGGATCCTTAGCTTAGTGATGAGCTTTGAGGGCACTATGGTGTTGAATGCTGAGCTGTAATCAATGAATAGCATTCTCACGTAGGTGTTCCTCTTGTCCAGGTGGGAAAGGGCAGTGTGGAGTGCAATAGAGATTGCATCATCTGTGGATCTGTTGGGGCGGTATGCAAATTGGAGTGGGTCTAGGATTTCTGGGATAATGGTGTTGATGTGAGCATGACCAGACTTTCAAAGCACTTCATGGCTACAGACGTCAGTGCTACGGGTCGGTAGTCATTTAGGCAGGTTATCTTAGAGTCCTTGGGCACGGGGACTATGGTGGTCTGCTTGAAACGTGGTATTACAGACTCAGTCAGGGACATGTTGAAAATGTCAGTGAAGACACTTGCCAGTTGGTCAGCACATGCTCGGAGTACACGTCCTGGTAATCCGTCTGTGAATCTGGCCTTGTGAATGTTGACCTGCTTAAAAGTCTTACTCACATCGGCTACGGAGAGCGTGATCACATAGTCATCCGGAACAGCTGGTGCTCTCATGCATGCTTCAGTGTTGCTTACCTCGAAGCGAGCATAGAAGTGGTTTAGCTCGTCTGGAAGTCTTGTGTCACTGGGCAGCTCGCGGCTGTGCTTCCCTTTGTAGTCTGTAATAGTTTTCAAGCCCTGCCACCTCCGACGCGCGTCAGAGCCGATGTAGTACAATTCAATCTTAGTCCTTGATTGACTCTTTGCCTGTTTGATGGTTCGTCGGAGGGCATAGCGGGATTTCTTATAAGCTTCCGGGTTAGAGTCCTGCTCCTTGAAAGCGGCAGCTCTACCCTTTAGCTCAGTGCGGATGTTTCCTGTTATCCATGGCTTCTGGTTTGGGTATGTGCATATGGTCACTGTGGGGACGACATCATCGATGCACTTATTGATGAATCCAGTGACTGATGTGGTGTACTCCTCAATGCTATCTGAAGAATCCCGGAACATGTTCCAGTCTGTGCTAGCAAAACACTCCTGTAGCTTAGCATCTGCATCATCTGACCACTTTTTTATTAACCGAGTCACTGGTGCTTCCAACTTTAGTTTTTGCTTATAAGCAGGAATCAGGAGGATACAGTTATGGTCAGATTTGCCAAATGGAGGGCGAGGGAGAGCTTTGTATGCGTCTCTGTGTGTGGAGTAAAGGTGGTCTAGAGTTTTTTTTCCTCTGGTTGCACATTTAACATGCTGGTAGAAATTAGGTAGAACGGATTTAAGTTTCCCTGCATTAAAGTCCCCGACCACTAGGAGCGCTGCCTCTGGATGAGCGTTTTCCTGTTTACTTATGGCCTTATACAGCTCATTCAGTGCAATCTTAATGCCAGCATTGGTTTGTGGTGGTAAATAGACAGCTATGAAAAATATAGATGAAAACTCTCTTGGTAAATAGTGTGGTCTACAGCTTATCATAAGATACTCTACCTCAGGCGAGCAAAACCTTGAGACTTCCATAGTATTTGATTTTGTGCACCAGCTGTTGTTTACAAATATACACAGACCGCCTCCCCTTGTCTTACCGGAGTCAGCCGTTCTATCCTGCCGATGTAGCGTATAGCCCGCTAGCTCTATGTTATCCATGTCGTCGTTCAGCCACGACTCGGTGAAACATAAGATATTACAGTTTTTAATGTCCCGTTGGTAGGATAACCGTAATCTTAGGTCATCCAATTTATTCTCCAATGAATGAAGATTGGCTAATAGGATTGATGGGAGCGGCAGTTTACTCGCTCGCCGTCGGATCCTTACAAGGCACCCCGACCTACGTCCACGATATCTCTGTCTCTTCCTCATGCGAATGACGGGGATTTGGGCCTTGTTGGGTGTCTGTAGGATATCCTTCGTGGCCAGCTCGTTGAAGAAAAAATCTTCGTCCAATACGAGGTGAGTAATCGCTGTCCTGATATCCAGAAGTTCTTTTTGGTTAAAAGAGACGATGGCAGAAACATTATGTACAAAATAAATTACAAATAACTCAGAAAAACACACATAATAGTACAATTGGTTAGAGGGCTGTAAAACGGCAGCCATCTTCTCCGGTGCCATCATCACATGTGAGCTTATTACTTACAGTATTATAGACACTATGTCCTGGGATTTCCCATGATCTATGTAGAAGGACTCCTTACCTTCTAACGACTCTTGTGTGGAATGAGGCATAGAGCAAAACAGACTTTGTGAGAGTCTCAAATTTTCATAGATGGGTCATAATAGATTGTAGCTCAAAACCTGCCCCCGGACCCCTTTACAATTCACCCTTGTCTCTGTCTGTAGGTCTCAGTCTGTAGGACTCTGTCTGTAGGTGTCTGTCTGTAGGTCTCTCTGTCTGTAGGTCTCTGTTTGTCTGTAGGTCTCAATCTGTAGGTCTCTCTGTCTGTAGGTCTCTCTGTCTGTAGGTCTCTCTCTGTAGGTCTCTCGCTGTTGTTCTCTCTGTAGGTCTCCCTCTGTAGGTCTCTTGCTGTAGGTCTCTTGCTGTAGGTCTCTCTGTCTGTAGGTCTCTCTCTGTAGGTCTCTCTCTGTGGGTCTCTGTGTGTGGGTCTCTCTGTCTGTAGGTGTCTCTCTTTAGGTCTCTGTCTGTAGGTCTCTCTCTGTAGGTTTCTGTTTGTAGGTCTCTGACTGTAGGTCTCTCTGTCTGTAGGTCTCTTTCTGTAGGTCTCTCAGTCTGTAGGTCTCTCTGTTTGTAGGTTTTTGTCTGTAGGTCTCTATGTCTGTTTGTCTCTGTCTTTAGGTCTCTGTCTGTATGTCTCTGTCTGTAGGTCTCTCTCTGTAGGTCTCTGTGTGTAGGTATCTCTGTCTGTAGGTGTCTCTCTTTAGGTCTCTGTCTGTAGGTCTCTGTAGGTCTCTGTCTGTAGGTCTCTCTGTCTGTAGGTCTCTGTATGTTGTTGTTTTTATCGCACTGCTTTGCTTTATCTTGGCCAGTTGTAAATGAGAACTTGTTCTCAACTGGCTTTCCTGGTTAAATAAAGGTGAAATAAAAAAAATAAAAAAAGTTCAATGACTGTAGGTCTCTGTTTGTAGGTATCTCTATCTGTAGGTCCCTCTCTGTAGGTCTCTGTTTGTATGTCTCTCTGTCTGTAGGTATCTCTGTCTGTAGGTATCTTGCTGTAGGTCTCTCTGTCTGTAGGTCTCTCTCTGTAGGTCTCTGTTTGTATGTCTCTCTGTCTGTAGGTATCTGTCTTTAGGTCTCTGTCTGTAGGTCTCTCTGTCTGTAGGTCTCTCTGTCGGAAGGTATCTTGCTGTAGGTCTCTCTGTCTGTAGGTCTCTGTCTGTATGTCTCTCTGTCTGTAGGTCTCTCTCTCTGTTGTTCTCTATCTGTAGGTCTCCCTCTGTAGGTCTCTCTGTTTGTAGGTCTCTCTCTCTGTAGGTCTCTGCCTGTAGGTCTCTCTCTGTAGGTCTCTCTCTGTAGGTCTTTCTTTGTAGGTTTCTCAGTCTGTAGGTCTCTTTGTCTGTATGTCTCTGTCTGTAGGTCTCTGTCTGTAGGTATCTCTCTCTGTTGTGCTCTATCTTTAGGTCTCCCTCTGTAAGTCTCTTGCTGTAGGTCTCTTGCTGTTGGTCTCTCTGTCTGTAGGTCTCTCTGTCTGTAGGTCTCTGTCTGTAGGTCTTTCTTTGTAAGTCTCTCTGTCTGTAGGTCTCTCTGTCTGTAGGTCTCTGTCTGTAGGTCTTTCTTTGTAAGTCTCTCTGTCTGTAGGTCTCTATGTCTGTATGTCTTTGTCTGTAGGTCTCTGTCTGTAGGTCTCTCTGTCTGTAGGTCTCTCTCTGTTGTTCTCTCTGTAGGTCTCCCTCTGTAGGTCTCTTGCTGTAGGTCTCTTGCTGTAGGCCTCTCTGTCTGTAGGTCTCTCTCTGTAGGTCTCTCTCTGTAGGTCTCAGTGTGTGGGTCTCTCTGTCTGTAGGTGTCTCTCTTTAGGTCTCTGTCTGTAGGTCTCTCTCTGTAGGTTTCTGTTTGTAGGTCTCTAAACTGTAGGTCTCTGTTTGTAGGTCTCTCTGTCTGTAGGTCTCTTTCTATAGGTCTCTCAGTCTGTAGGTCTCTCTGTCTGTAGGTTTTTGTCTGTAGGTCTCTATGTCTGTTTGTCTCTGTCTTTAGGTCTATGTCTGTATGTCTCTCTGTCTGTAGGTCTCTCTGTCTGTAGGTCTCTCTGTCTGTAGGTCTCTCTCTGTAGGTCTCTCTGTGTAGGTCTCTCAGTCTGTAGGTCTCTCTGTCTGTAGGTCTCTGTCTGTAGGTCTCTGTCTGTAGGTCTCTCTGTCTGTAGGTCTCTGTCTGTAGGTCTCTGTCTGTAGGTCTCTCTGTCTGTAGGTCTCTGTCTGTAGGTCTCTGTCTGTAGGTCTCTCTGTCTGTAGGTCTCTGTCTGTATGTGTCTGTCTGTAGGTCTCAGTCTGTAGGTCTCTGTGTCTCTAGGTCTCTGTCTGTAGGTCTCTGTCTGTAGGTATCTTTAGGTCTCTGTATGTAGGTCTCTGTATGTAGGTCAATGACTGTAGGTCTCTGTCTGTAGGTCTCAGTCTTTAGATCCCTCTCTGTAGGTCTCTGTTTGTCTGTAGGTCTCTGTCTGTAGGTCTCTGTAGGTCTCTGTCTGTAGGTCTCTGTCTGTAGTTATCTGTAGGTCTCTGTCTGTAGGTCTCTGTCTGTAGGTCTCTGTAGGTCTCTGTCTGTAGGTCTCTGTTTGTCTGTAGGTCTCTGTTTGTCTTTAGGTCTCTGTCTGTAGGTCTCTTTAGGTCTCTGTCTGTAGGTCTCTGTCTGTAGGTCTCTGTCTGTAGGTCTCTGTCTGTAGGTCTCTGTAGGTCTCTGTAGGTCTCTGTCTATAGGTCTCTGTAGGTCTTTGTCTGTAGGTCTCTGTCTGTAGGTCTCTGTTTGTCTCTAGGTCTCAGTCTGTAGGTCTCTTTGATAGGCTGCCAGCTAAATGACTAAAATGTAAATGAAGTTCTGTGAGTGACAGTGGATTGCAGCCAGTAAGAAACTCTCCATTAACTCCGTAATTAGCTAAAATGACTCACTCCCCTGACGCTCACACACACAAACACACACACACACACACACACACACACACACCACACACACACACCACACACACTCACACATACATTTTTGTTGTACTGACCTTGTGGGGAACAAACAACTGATTCCCATTCAAAATCCTATTTTTCCTAACCCCTAACCCTAAACTTAACCCTAACCCTTAACCTTGTCCCGGAATCCCACTTAACAGAAAGGTTGAAGCTTGCTTGACAGAGCCGCTAAGCTGCTAGCCATCAAGCTAATGAAGTTAGTCCCAGATGGGTTTTCCAATGGAGCCCTCTTTGTCTGGAGAACTAAATGAACGGTTCCAGCGCTGTAGGAGCTGCATCTACTACGCTTTGTTTCGGGACAAACCGGATCACTCAGAGTTCCAATGCGGCAATTGTTTGCTTGCCGAGGATTATAGGCTTGAGGTGGCTTCCTTGATCACACAGGTCGCCAGCCTACGTAAGAAGCTGGGGAAAACGCAGAGTGGAATGCTTACCTTTTCTACGTCGGTGGCTGGATAGCGTTGGCGCTGTAGGAGATGGCGCCGACAGAGAGGGCTGCCTCGCTTCTAGTCCTTTAGGAAACTTTGCAGTATTTTGTTTTTTTTATGTATTATTTATTACGTTGTTAGCCCAGAAAATCTTAAGTTTTTATTACACACAGCCGGGAAGAACTATTGGATATCAGAGCGGCGTCAACTTACCAGCACTACGACCAGGAATACGACTTTCCCGAAGCGCATCCTTTGTCCGCACCACCCAGAGCATTTGAACTGATTCCAGAGGCCGACTCAAAACAACGCCCCCGGAGGAGAGGGAGCCGGAGCGGTCTCCTAGTCAGACTCAGGAGGAGAGGGAGCCGGAGCGGTCTCCTAGTCAGACTCAGGAGGAGAGGGAGCCGGAGCGGTCTCCTAGTCAGACTCAGGAGGAGAGGGAGCCGGAGCGGTCTCCTAGTCAGACTCAGGAGGAGAGGGAGCCGGAGCGGTCTCCTAGTCAGGAGGAGAGGGAGCCGGAGCGGTCTCCTAGTCAGACTCAGGAGGAGAGGGAGCCGGAGCGGTCTCCTAGTCAGACTCAGGAGGAGAGGGAGCCGGAGCGGTCTCCTAGTCAGACTCAGGAGGAGAGGGAGGCGGAGCGGTCTCCTAGTCAGACTCAGGAGGAGAGGGAGCCGGAGCGGTCTCCTAGTCAGACTCAGGAGGCGCGCACACCACCCATCGCTTCAGAGTATATTACTCACTAATGCCCAGTCCCTAGACAACCAAGTGGACGAGATCAGGGCAAGGGTTGCTTTCCAGAGAGATATCAGGGATTGTAACATACTCTGTTTCACGGAAACATGGCTCTATCGGGATATACTGTCCCCATCCATACAGCCATCTGGGTTCTCAGTACATCGCGCCGACAGGAATATACATCTCTCCAGGAAGAAGAAGGGTGGGGGGGGGTATGTTTCATGACTAACGACTCATGGTGTGATTGTAACAACATACAGGAACTCAAGTCATTTTGTTCACCTGATTGCCAACAACGATGAGACAGCCTACACCTAAATAGTGTAGTCTACAGCTTATCATGAGATACTCTACCTCAGGCGAGCAAAACTTAGAGACTTCCATAGTATTTAATTTTGTGCACCAGCTGTTGTTTACAAATATACACAGACCGCCTCCCCTTGTCTTACCGGAGTCAGCCGTTCTATCCTGCCGATGTAGCGTATAGCCCGCTAGCTGTGTGTTATCCATGTCGTCGTTCAGCCACGACTCGGTGAAACGTAAGATATTACAGTTTTTAATGTCCCGTTGGTAGGATAACCGTAATCTTAGGTCATCTAATTTATTTTCAAATGATTGCAGATTGGCTAATAGGATTGATGGAAGAGGCAGTTTACTCGCTCGCCGTCGGATCCTTACAAGTTACCCCGACCTATGTCTACGATATCTCTGTCTCTTTCTTATGCGAATGACAGGGATTTGGGCCTTGTCGGATGTCTGTAGGATATCCTTTCCGTCCGACTCGTTGAAGAAAAAATCTTCGTCCAATACGAGGTGAGTAATCGCTGTCCTGATATCCAGAAGCTCTTTTTAGTCATATAAGACAGTGGCAGAAACATTATGTACAGAATAAATTACAATAACGCAAAAAAACAAAAACATAATAGTACAATTGGTTAAAGGGCTGTAAAGTGGCTGCCATCTTCTTTGGCGCCATTCAACAAGCACATCACTTATACAAATGCCTGATGATTGGCTGAGAGAAATTGATGATGAAAAGATTGTGGGGGCTGTTTTGTTAGTCTTCAGTGCGGCTTTTGACATTATCGATCATAGTCTGCTGCTGGAAAAACGTATGTGTTATGGCTTTACACCCCCTGCTATATTGTGGATAAAGAGTTACAGTTGAAGTCGGAAGTTTACATACACTTAGGTTGGAGTCATTAAAACTCGTTTTTCAACCACTCCACAAAACTTTACCGATGTCAGCTAGATTCAAGCATTCATTCTATCGGTTTATTACATTATTCTGGTGAGCAAGGGTTTATTTAGTCTTTCTAGGGCTGCATATGATGACAGAAGAGAAGCTGCATGTATCTCATCATAGACAAGTTGACTAACAAATAGCCTACTAAAATGTCGGACATTTTAAGCAGAAACAAAATCAGGCAAGAAAAATCCTGCGTTTAAAAGCTTTGTGCCGAGGAGTAGGTTTGATCCGAGCGTTCTGACCTCACAACGGCAGTCAAGCACCCAAGCTAATTGGCTAAATTTGGCTAGCTTGCTAGCTACTTCCAGACACTGAAGAGAGAACACGTCACTCTGACCATTTTACTCGCCCTAGCAGAGCTGTTTAGGCTATTTTCATGTTATCCAGAGCGTTGGTGACTGTAACTGTGCTGCTGGAAACAATTGAATTACGCTTGTTTTTGCCAACGTTTACTGACACCGGCCACATATTCAACGGGTGTTGAGCGTTAGTAAATCCATCAGTTATACTGCGCTCTGGAACACTCAGAAGTCGGAGTAGATAGACAGAATTAACAATGCCCATTGAGAACTCACAACGATTATACCACTTAGCTAAGAATGACGTGAATAATCAAATCAATAAACGTTGGGTAGTTAGATAGCATATAGTTAATATACTAGGCAAGTTCCATGTATTAGTAGCCAACTAACGTTAGGTAGCTAGCTAACATACCGGTACATACCGCTGTAGTGATATACTATGCGTTTCATTAGGATAGCGTAACTATCTAAAAATTTAAATCTGAAAACGTTGTGAAGCCACACCTATTTTCTGAAGAATTGCATTATGGGCCCTAAAAGCACGGAAATAGTGTCCACTGCGTGTATACTTCGTATTTTGGCGAATGTAGTACGACATCCGGGAACTTTTGGCATTCTAACTATATCCATACTATGACATAATATCACAAATAGTATGGTTAGTGAGGTTAGTATGAGTATTCGAACACAGTTTAGGAGTTTTATATCACTTGCACGTCCAGATTCTTAAACAAAAGCTTCTAGACTGGCCGTGATTACAGGGCAAAACAGATCAAATGGATATTCAACCATTAAAGGTTTAAGATCCGCTGCCACTCTGATCTGTCCCTGTATTAGGAGCCAACTAACGTCAGGTAGCTAGCTAACATACCGCTACATATTGCTGTAATGATATACTATGAACAAAGTTACAGTTACGAGTTACAGTTCATATAAGGAAATCAGTCAATTGAAATAAATTCATTAGCCCCTAATTTATGGATTTCACATGACTGGGAATACAGATATGTATCTGTTGGTCACAGAGACCTTACAAAAAATGGGCCCCACAATGGACCTCAGGATCTCGTCACGGTATCTCTGTGAATTCAATCTGCCATCAATAAAATGCAATTGTGTTTGTTGTCCGTAGCTTATGCCTGCCCATACCATAACACCACCGCCACCATGGGGCACTCTGTTCACAATGTTGACATCAGCACACGACGCTATACACGTGGTCTGCAGTTGTGAGGCCAGTTGGACGTACTGCCAAATTCTCTAAAACGACGTTGGAGGCGGCTTATGGTAGAGAAATGAACAATCAATTCTCTGGCAACTGCTCTGGTGGACATTCCTGCAGTCAGCATGCCAATTGCACACTCCCTCAAAACTCTAGACATCTGTGGCATTGTGTTGTGTGACAAAACTGCACATTTTAGAGTGGCCTTTTATTGTCCCCAGCACAAGGTGCACCTGTGTAATGATCATGCTGTTTAATCAGCTTCTTGATATGCCACACCTGTCAGGTGGATGGATTATCTTGGCAAGGGAGAAATGCTCACTAACAGGGATGTAAACACATTTGTGCACAACATTTGTAAGAAAATAAGCTTTTTGTGTGTATGGAGAATTACTGGGATCTTTTATTTCAGCTCATGAAACATGAGACCAACACTTTACATGTTGCATTTATATTTTTGTTCAGTGTACATTTAAATGTTTAGGAACTGCTACCACATATCACTTAAATTGGTACAGGACTCCTGCTAGCGGGTTCAAGAAATATACCCTCTTACAAAGCCAGCGATTCTTTCCCCTCCCAAAATATTTTTCCACAATGCATCATCATTTACAGTATGCTGCAGTAAATATACAGCAAAACAGCAATACAGTACTTTATTGTTGAATTGTATTGAAAAACTATTCAACAATTGCTAATAGTAAATATGTACATTATATATTAAAACTGATATTTGGTGTTTTATATCACAAAGGCTTCAAACTGACAGTGACTACAGAACAGATCACAAGGACATGTCTAGCCACTCAACCATTAAAGGTTTGAGACCCACTAGCACTTTGATCTGTCCCCTATATAAATTAAATTGTTAGGGAAACACTACCGCATATCAGTTAAATTGGTACAGCTAACAGGTGCAACAAACATAGCCTCTTAAAAGACACAAACATAGCCTCTTAAAAACACACCTCAAAATATGTTAATCGGTCAGCAACCACAATACCATGCACCAACTAGTGCTCCAAAGTTTTTTGGCGCTCCAAAAATGCAGTATGGTGGTGAATTACAGGAAATTACTGGCAGCAATTGGCCAGTAAGTTACTGTTCATTTACAGGAAAAGGTTTGTAGAATTCCTAAAATACAGTATATTACTGTAGGGGTACAGCATTCATAATTTACAGTATGCTACCGTTTTTGTTTTTACAGTAATGTCCAAAATATATCAATTAATTCCCGGCCGTATAATTTGTCCCCATAATGCAATGTAATTTACGGTAATCTACTGTATTCAGTTTATTCAGTATGATTCTGTTGATTAATACTGTAAGTTACTGATAAAATTACAAAAATGACTAACAGCACAAAACACACAGACACACACACACAGACACACACACACAGACACACACAGACACACACAGACACACACACACAGACACACACACACAGAGACACACACACACACACAGACACACACACACACACACAGACACACACACACAGACACACACACAAATCAACAAATCATCATCCGAGAGAGAGAGAGAGAGAGAGAGAGAGAGAGAGAAAGAGAGAGAGAGAGAGAGAGAGAGAGAGAGAGAGAGAGAGAGAGAGAGAGAGAGAGAGAGAGAGAGAGAGAAAGAAAGAGAGAGAGAGAGACAGAGAGAGAGAGAGAGAAAGAGAGAAAGAGAGAGAGAGAGACAGAGAGAGAGAGAGAGAGAGAGAGAGAGAGAGAGAGAGACAGAGACAGAGAGAGAGAGAGAGAGAGAGAGAGAGAGAGAGAGAGAGAGAGAGAGAGAGAGAGTGAGAGAGAGAGAGAGAGAGAGAGAGAGAAAGAGAGAGAGAGGTTGGGGTGTCAGAGAGGGTCAGAGAGAGAGATAATGGTGGGGCAGAGAGGGGAGGAGAAAGAGTGGGGGGGCAGAGAGGGGAGGAGAGCGAGAGAAGGAGAGAGAGAGAGAGAGAGAGAGAGAGAGAGAGAGAGAGAGAGAGAGAGAGAGAGAGAGAGAGAGAGAGAGAGAGAGAGAGAGAGAGAGAGAGAGAGAGAGAGAGAGAGAGAGAGAGAGAGAGAGAGAAAGAGAGAGAGAGGTTGGGGTGTCAGAGAGGGTCAGAGAGAGAGAGAGAGAGAGAGATGGAGAGAGAGAGAGAGAGAGAGAGAGAGAGAGAGAGAGAGAGAGAGAGAGAGAGAGAGAGAGAGAGAGAGAGAGAGAGAGAGAGAGAGAGAGAGAGAGAGAGAGAGAGAGCAAGAGAGAGAGAGAGAGAGATTGGGGGGGTCAGAGAGGGTCAGAGAGAGAGATAATGGTGGGGCAGAGAGGGGAGGAGAGCGAGAGAAAGAGAGAGAGAGAGAGAGAGAGAGGGAGAGAGAGAGAGAGAGAGAGAGAGAGAGAGAGAGACAGAGAGAGAGAGAGTGAGAGAAAGAAAGAAAGAAAGAGAGTAGCAGAAGGAGACTCATAACATCATTTACATGTTGAAACCACAACTCTGTTCCATTATAGTCCCTGAGTCACCCCAGAGAGAGAGAGAGAAAGAAAGAGAGAGAGAAATGGAAAGAGAGAGACAGAGCGAGAGAGAGAGAGAGATTGAGATAAATGGAAAGAGAGACAGGTAGAGATAAATAAAGAGAGACAGAGCGAGACAGAGAGAGATAAAGAGAGAGAGAGAATGAATGAAATGGAGAGACAGAGAGAGAAAGAGAGAGAGCGATTGAGAGAAATGTAAAGAGAGACAGAGAGAGAGAAATTAAGAGAGAGAGAGAGAGAGAGAGAGAGAGAGAGAGAGAGAGAGAGAGAGAGAGAGAGAGAGAGAAAGAGAAAGAGGCCAGCTGGGTACAGACAGCTGCATGACTGGAATTACAATAACATTCAACTGACTAGGTCCCTTGGTACACTGGATTATTGGCTGATATACTCCAATATGCTCCCCAATATACTTCCCAATATACTCTCCAACATACTAAAATACACTCCCCAATATACTCTCTAATATACTACAATATACTCCCCAATATACTCCCCAATATACTACAATACACTCCCCAATATACTCCCCAATATACTACAATATACTCAAATATACTACAATATACTCCCCAATATACTACAATATACTCCCCCAATATACTCCAGTATACTCCAATATACCTCCCAGTATACTCCCCAATATACTCCAATACACTCCCCAATATAATCAAATATACTCCCCAATATACTCCCAATATACCCCCTCCCCCCAATATACTCCTTGGTACACTGGATTATTGGCTGATATACTCCAATACACTCCCCAATACACTCCCAATATACTCCCCAATATACTCCTTGGTACACTGGATTATTGGCTGATATACTCCAATATGCTCCCCAATATACTCCCCAATATACTCCCCAATATACTACAATACACTCCCCAATATACTTCCAATATACTCCCCAATATACTCCCCAATATACCCCAATATACTCCCCAATATACTACAATACATTCCCCAATATACTACAATACATTCCCCAATATAATCCAATATACTCCCCAATATACTCCCCAATATACTCCCCAATATACTCCCCAATATACTCCAATATACTCCCCAATATACTCCCCGATATCCTCCAAGTATACTCCAGTATACTACAGTATATTCCACAATATACTACAATATACTCCAGTGCCTTCAGAAATTATTCACACCCCTTTACTTTTTCCACATGTTGTTGTGTTACAGCCTGAATTTAAAATTGATTAAACAGAGATTTTCTGTCACTACCCCATAATGTCAAAAGTGGAATTATGTTTTTTTAAATGTCTCCAAATTAATAAAAAATGAAAGGCTGAAATATCTTGAGTCAATAAGTATTCAACCCCTTTGTTATGGCAAGCCTAAAGAAGTTCAGGAGTTAAACTTTAATTAACAAGTCACCAAGTAAGTTGCATGGACTCACTCTGAGTGTTTAACATGATTTTCGAATGACTACCTCTTCTCTGTATCCCACACATACAATTATCTGTAAGGTCCCTCAGCTGAGCAGTGAATTTCAAACACAGGTTCAACTACAAAGACCAGGGAGGTTTTCCAACGCCTCGCAAAGAAGGGCAGCTATTGGTAGATGGGTAGAAAACAAAAAAATAGCAGACATTGAATAACCTTTTGAGCAAGGTGAAATTATTAATTACACTATGGATGGTGTATCAATACACCCAGTCACTACAAAGATACAGACGTCCTTCCTAACTTAGTTGCTGGAGAGAAAGGAAACCGCTCAGGGATTTCACCATGAGGCCAATGGTGACTTTAAAACAGTTTTTAATGGCTGTGATAGGAGAAAACTGAGGATGGCTCAACAACATTGTAGTTACTCCACAATACTAACCTAAATGACAGAGTGAAAAGAAGGAAGCCTTTACAGAATACAAATATTAAAAACATGCATCCTGTTTGCAACAAGGCACTAAAACAATACTGCAAAAATGTGGCAAAGCAATTCACTTTTTGTCCTGAATACAAAGTGTTATGTTTGGGGCAAATCCAATACAACACATTACTGAGTACCACTCTGTCACGCTCTGGCTCCGGGACTTTGTATGTTGAGCCAGGGTGTGTTCGTTTTGTTGTGTTCTGTTTGGTTGGGTTGTCTATTTGGTTGTGTTTCCTTGTTTGGTCTAATGACTCCCAATCGGAGGTAACGAGTGTCAGCTGTCGGCTCGTTATCTCTGATTGGGAGCCATATTTAAACTGTGTGTTTTCACCTTGTGGTTGTGGGTTTTTGTTCCTGTACAGTCATTGTCACTGTGGACTTCTCGTATCGTCATTTGTTTTGTGGTTTTCGTGTTGCACTTTAATTAAATAAAGTCATGTTCGCTCAACGCGCTGCGCTTTGGTCCACTCCCTCATTAGACGATCGTGACAGAAAAACCCACCTTAAAAGGACCAAGCAGCGTGTCCAGGAATCGGCAGCCTGGACGTGGGAGCAGCGTCGGAGGGTCGAGAGGCAACCCCAAAACATTTTTAGGGGGGGGCACACGGCAGGGGCGACTGGGCAGCAGGAGGCTGCCACAGGGCGATTAGGTGAGGAGGCCACCAGGTTAAGGGGGCTACTGGCGAAGAGGGAGCAGGAGTTAATGTGGCAGAGGATGGAGCTGTTAGAGGCGATTAGGGAAAGGGTGAGAAACGAGGCACGGCGAGAGGAACTCGGTAGGCAGCTGAGGGAGCGGAGGGTTATGATGAAACCCAGTCCCGCTCCTCACACCAAGCAAGTGGTGTGCGTCACCAGTCCGGTCCGGCCCGTTCCTGCTTCCCGCACTAAGTGTACGGTGCACGTCGCCAGCCCGGTCCGGCTCGTTCCTGCTTCCCGCACTAAGTGTACGGTGCGCATCGCCAGCCCAGCCCGGCCTGTTCCTGCCTCTCGCATCAAGCCTAGGGTGTGCGTCGCCAGCCCTGCCCGGCCTGTTCCTGCTCCTCGCACTAAGCCGACGGTGTGTTTCGCCAGCCCAGCCCGGCCTGTCCCTGCTCCACGCACCAAGCCTACGGGGTGCGTCGTCAGCCCAGCCCGGCCTGTCCCTGCTCCACGCACCAAGCCTACGGGGTGCGTCGTCAGCCCAGCCCGGCCGGTTCCTGCTCCACGCACAAAACCTACGGTGTGCGTCGCCAGCCCAGCCCGGCCTGTTCCTGCTCTACGCACAAAGCCCACGGGGTGCGTCGCCAGCCCAGCCCGTCCTGTTCCTGCTCTACGCACAAAGCCTACGGGGTGCGTCGCCAGCCCAGCCCGGCCTGTTCCTGCTCCACGCACAAAACCTACGGTGTGCGTCGCCAGCCCAGCCCGGCCTGTTCCTGCTCCACGCACAAAACCTACGGTGTGCGTCGCCAGCCCAGCCCGGCCTGTTCCTGCTCCACGCACAAAACCTACGGTGTGCGTCGCCAGCCCAGCCCGGCCTGTTCCTGCTCTACGCACAAAGCCTACGGGGTGCGTCGCCAGCCCAGCCCGGCCTGTTCCTGCTCCACGCACAAAACCTACGGTGTGCGTCGCCAGCCCAGCCCGGCCTGTTCCTGCTCTACGCACAAAACCTACGGTGTGCGTCGCCAGCCCGACCCGGCCTGTTCCTGCCACTCGCACCAAGCCAAGGGTGCGAGTCGTCAGCCTGGTCCAGCCTGTTCCTGCTACTCGCACCAAGCCAAGGGTGCGAGTCGTCAGCCTGGTCCAGCCCGTTCCTGCTACTCGCACCAAGCCAGGGGTACGAGTCGTCGGCCTGGTCCAGCCCGTTCCTGCTACTCGCACCAAGCCAAGGGTGCGAGTCGTCAGCCTGGTTCAGCCCGTTCCTGCTACTCGCACCAAGCCAGGGGTACGAGTCGTCGGCCTGGTCCAGCCCGTTCCTGCTACTCGCACCAAGCCAAGGGTGCGAGTCGTCAGCCTGGTTCAGCCCGTTCCTGCTACTCGCACCAAGCCAAGGGTGCGAGTCGTCAGCCTGGTTCAGCTCGTCTCTGCTACTCGCACCAAGCCAAGGGTGCGAGCCGTCAGCCTGATCCAGCCCATTCCTGCTACTCGCACCAAGCCAGGGATGCGAGTCGTCAGCCTGGTGAGGCCCGTTCCGAAACCACGCATCAAGTCTAGGGTGCGTATCGTCGGCCAGGTCCGGTCCGTTCCTGCCTCACGCGCCAAGCCAGGTGTGTGCGTCGTCAGTCCAGATCCTACCAGCTGGGTCAGATCGGACCGGGGGCGCTACGGGGGGATTGAAGAGGGGTGGTGGTCAAGCCCGGAGCCGGAGCCGCCTCCGAGGAGCAACACCCACCCAGCCCTCCCCTGTTTGGGGTTTTTGAGGCGCGGTCCCAGTCCGCGCCTTTAGGGGGGGGTACTGTCACGCTCTGGCTCCGGGACTTTGTATGTTGAGCCAGGGTGTGTTCGTTTTGTTGTGTTCTGTTTGGTTGGGTTGTCTATTTGGTTGTGTTTCCTTGTTTGGTCTAATGACTCCCAATCGGAGGTAACGAGTGTCAGCTGTCGGCTCGTTATCTCTGATTGGGAGCCATATTTAAACTGTGTGTTTTCACCTTGTGGTTGTGGGTTTTTGTTCCTGTACAGTCATTGTCACTGTGGACTTCTCGTATCGTCATTTGTTTTGTGGTTTTCGTGTTGCACTTTAATTAAATAAAGTCATGTTCGCTCAACGCGCTGCGCTTTGGTCCACTCCCTCATTATTTTTTATTTATTTTTTTATTTCACCTTTATTTAACCAGGTAAACCAGTTGAGAACAAGTTCTCATTTACAACTGCGACCTGGCCAAGATAAAGCAAAGCAGTGCGATAAAAACAACAACACAGAGTTACATATGGGGTAAAACAAAAATCAAAAAAATACAACAGAAATACAATTAATATACAGTGTGCAAATTTAGCAAGTTATGGAGGTAAGGCAATAAAATAGGCTATAGTGCAAAATAATTACAATTTAGTATTAACACTGGAATGATTAGACGATCGTGACACACTCTCCATATGTTCAAGCATAGTGGTGGCTGCATCATTACATTTACATTTACATTTACGTCATTTAGCAGACGCTCTTATCCAGAGCGACTTACAGTTAGTGAATACATATTTTTTTTTTATACTGGCCCCCCGTGGGAATCGAAACCACAACCCTGGCGTTGCAAACGCCATGCTCTATCAACTGAGCTACATCCCTGCCGGCCATTCCCTCCCCTACCCTGGACGACGTTGGGCCAATTGTGCGCCGCCCATGAGTCTGCATCATGTTATGGGTATGCTTGTAATCGTTAAGGACTGGGGAGTTTCTCAGGATAAAAAAGAAACGGAATGGAGCTAAGCACAGGCAAAATCCTGGAGGAAAATCTGGTTCAGTAAAGTTTCCACCAGATACTGGGCGATGAATTCACCTTTCAGCAGGACAATAACCTAAAACACAAGTCCAAATCTTGAAAATCTATGGCAAGACCTGAAAATGGTTGTCTAGCATCGATCAACAACCAATTTGACAGATCTTGAAGAATTTTGAAAAGTATAATGCGCTAAATGTTGCACAATCCAAGTGTGGAAAGCTCTTAGCAACTTACCCAGAAAGATTAACAACTGTAATCACTGCCAAAGGTATTTTCTAACATGTATTGACTCAGTGTGTTGAATACTTATCTAGCCAAGATATATTAGTGTTTTACAGTGCATTCGGAAGGTATTCAGACCCCTTGACTTTTTCCACATGTTGTTACGTTACAGCCTTATTCTAAAATGGATTAAATAGTTTTTTCACCCTCATCAATCTACACACCATACCCCATAATGACAAAACAAAAACAGGTTTTTATAATTTTGATGACAGCCTCGAGTCTTCTTGGGTATGACGCTACAAGCTTGGCACACCTGTATTTGGGGAGTTTTGCCCATTCTTCTATGCAGATCCTCTCAAGCTCGTTCAGGTTGGATGGGGAGCGTCGCTGCACAGCTATTTTCAGGTCTCTCCAGAGATGTTAGATCGGGTTCAAGTCCGGGCTCTGGCTGAGCCACTCAAGGACATTCAGAGACTTGTCCCGAAGCCACTCCTGCATTGTCTTGGCTGTGTGCTTAGGGTGGTTGTCCTGTTGGAAGGTGAACCTTCGCCCCAGTCTGAGGTCCTGAGCGCTCTGGAGCAGGTTTTCATCAAGGATCTCTCTGTACTTTGCGCCGTTCATCTTTCCCTCGATCCTGACTAGTCTCCCATTCCTTGCCGCTGAAAAACATCCCCACAGCGTGATGCTGCCACCACCATGCTTCACCGTAGGGATGGTGCCAGGTTTCTTCCAGACGTGACGCTTGGCATTCAGGCCAAAGAGTTCAATCTTGGTTTCATCAGACCAGAGAATCTTGTTTCTCATTGTCTGAGAGTCCTTTAGGTGCCTTTTGGCAAACTCCAAGCGGGCTGTCATGTGCCTTTTACTGAAGAGTGGCTTCCGTCTGGATGGTGCCAGGTTCATGATGCCGCCACTACCATGCTTCACCGTAGGGATGGTGCCAGGTTCATGATGCTGCCACCACTGGCTGTTTTCGGCTTAGGGGTTACGTTTACAGTTAGGGTTACAACTAGGGTTAGTGTTAGAATTAGGGTTATGCTATGGGGTAGGGGTTAGGTTTAGGGTTAGGTTTAGGGTTAAGGTTAAGGTTAGGGGTTAAGATTAGGGTTAGAGGTTCGGGAAAATAGAATTTTGAATAAATTGTCACAAGGATAGTAAAACAAGGACATTTCACCGGTCTGGACAAAGGGTTAGGGTTAGAATCAGGGTTAGGGTTAGGGTTAGAATGTCCATGTTAGAACAGGGTTAGGGTTAGGGTTAGAATCAGGGCTAGGGTTAGGGTTAGAATCAGGGTTAGGGTTAGGGTTAGAATGTCCATGTTAGAACAGGGTTAGGGTTAGGGTTAGAATGTCCATGTTAGAACAGGGTTAGGGTTAGGGTTAGAATCAGGGTTAGGGTTAGGGGGTAAGGGTTAGGTTTAAGGTTAGAGTTAGGAGTTAGGGTTAAGTGTATGGGTTTGGGGTTAAGGTTACGGTTAGGTTTAGGGTTTAGGGAAAATTTGATTTTGAATGGGAATCAATTGTTTGGTCCCCACAAGGATAGTAAAACAAATGTGTGTGTGTGTATGTGTGTGGGGGGGGGGGGGGGGGGTGAACAACATAAAATATAAGGATTTGTTTTCATAATGATGTTCTGAGAGAGAATATCTGTTCTGTAGCACTCTAATTCACAGTCCATAACATCTACAGAGGATAGAACGATCAGAGAGAGAGAAAGAGAGAGAGAGAGAGAGAGTGAGAGAGAGGGAGGGGGAGGGGGAGGGGAGGGGGAGGGGGAGGGGGAGGGAGAAGTGGGGGGTTAACTGAAGCGTTTAAAAGCCGTCCCTCCCCCGAGGAGTCTCAGACGAACGTGACTGTCTTGGTGAGTCTTGTTACAAAAATGTTTTTCTGCCTTAGGTAATGTCACCATACTGAATATCTCATACCTCTCCTTTCATATTTCCCTTTCTTCTTCAAACACACACACACACACACACACACACACACACAAGCGCACACACACGCGCACATACACACGCACGCACGCACGCACGCACGCACACACACACACACACACATCCCCTCCCTGTGAGGATCACAGGTATTCTCAGAGGTTGTCTAGGATGAGTCACACCGTCAAATTACCACGTTTCAAACAGCTTTCAAATTACTTCCCTTCCAGTCGGGTAGCGCCGTGCCACGCTGATAACCGATAACAGTCTTCACTCCTACAAGGAGCTTTGGAGGACTCATCTCACCTTCCGTGTGTTTGTCGCAAACAGCATATCTGTGAGTGTGCATCTGTCTCTGTGTGTGTATGTGTATGTGTCCAAGAGATAGGACTGCAAGTCAGCATATCAAATCGATTAGCAGGTCTGCACATGGAGGCCAGGGAGACACAACACAGTTCCATTCATAAAATGGAAAAACATTTTCAATACTGCCCTGATAGGCTAGTAGCTTCTACTGCCCTGATAGGCTGATACCTTCTACTGCCCTGATAGGCTAGTAGCTTCTACTGCCCTGATAGGCTGATACCTTCTACTGCCCTGATAGGCTAGTAGCTTCTACTGCCCTGATAGGCTGATACCTTCTACTTCCCTGATAGGCTGATACCTTCTACTGCCCTGATAGGCTGATACCTTCTACTGCCCTGATAGGCTAGTAGCTTCTACTGCCCTGATAGGCTGATACCTTCTACTGCCATGATAGGCTGATACCTTCTACTGCCCTGATAGGCTAGTAGCTTCTACTGCCCTGATAGGCTAGTAGCTTCTATTGCCCTGATAGGCTGATACCTTCTACTACACTGATAGGCTGCTACCTTCGACTTCACTGATAGGCTGCTAGTTTATACTTCTATGATAGGCTGCTAGCTTCTACTACCCTGATAGGCTATTCACTTTTACTGCCCTGATAGGCTAATAGCTTCTACTGCCTAGCTTCTACTGCCCTGATATGGCAGATAGCGTCTACTGCCCTGATTGGCTGCTAGATAGTTCTACTCTAATAGGCTAGTAGCTTCAACTGCCTAGATAGGTTGCTAGCTTCTACTGCCTTGAAAAGCTAGTATCTTCTACTGCCCTGATAGCCTGCTAGATTCTACTGCTCCGATAAGCTGCTAGCTTCTATTGCCCTGATAGGCTGGTAGCTTCTACTGCCCTGATAGGCTGGTAGCTTCTACTACCTTCTACTGCCCTGATAGGCTGTTACCTAGTACTGCACTGATAGGCTACTAACTTCGACTGCTCCGATAGGCTGCTAAATTCTACTCGACTCATAGGATAATAGCTTCTACTAAACTGATAGGCTAGCAGCTTCCACTTCCCTGATAGGCTGCTTGCTTCTAATGCCCTGTTAGGCTAGTACCTCCTACTGTTTATAGTTTGTTGGTGATGTGGACACCAAGGAACTTGAAGCTCTCAACCTGTTCCACCACAGCCCTGTCGATGAGAATGGGGGCGTGCTCAGTCTTCTTTTTTTTCCTGTAGTCCACAATCATCTCCTTTGTCTTGCTCACGTTGAGGGAGAGGTTGTTATCCTGGCACCACACTGCCAGGTCTCTGGCCTCCTCCCTATAGGCTGTCTCATCGTTGAGGGAGAGGTTGTTGTCCTGGCAACACACTGCCAGGTCTCTGACCTCCTCCCTATAGGCTGTCTCATCGTTGAGGGAGAGGTTGTTGTCCTGGCAACACACTGCCAGGTCTCTGACCTCCTCCCTATAGGCTGTCTCATCGTTGAGGGAGAGGTTGTTGTCCTGGCAACACACTGCCAGGTCTCTGGCCTCCTCCCTATAGGCTGTCTCATCGTTGAGGGAGAGGTTGTTGTCCTGGCAACACACTGCCAGGTCTCTGACCTCCTCCCTATAGGCTGTCTCATCGTTGAGGGAGAGGTTGTTGTCCTGGCAACACACTGCCAGGTCTCTGACCTCCTCCCTATAGGCTGTCTCATCGTTGAGGGAGAGGTTGTTGTCCTGGCAACACACTGCCAGGTCTCTGACCTCCTCCCTATAGGCTGTCTCATCGTTGAGGGAGAGGTTGTTGTCCTGGCAACACACTGCCAGGTCTCTGGCCTCCTCCCTATAGGCTGTCTCATCGTTGAGGGAGAGGTTGTTGTCCTGGCAACACACTGCCAGGTCTCTGGCCTCCTCCCTATAGGCTGTCTCATCGTTGAGGGAGAGGTTGTTGTCCTGGCAACACACTGCCAGGTCTCTGGCCTCCTCCCTATAGGCTGTCTCATCGTTGAGGGAGAGGTTGTTGTCCTGGCAACACACTGCCAGGTCTCTGACCTCTGGCCTCATTAGGATGTTCAACCTGGCGCAGTACAAGACCATCGCCAAGCAGCTTGGTGAGAAGGTGACAACAGTTGGTGATATTATTATTCAATGGAATAAACACAAAAGAACTGTCAATCTCCCTTGGCCTGGGGCTCCATGCAAGATCTCACCTCGTGGAGTTGCAATGATCATGAGAACGGTGAGGAATCAGCCCAGAAATACACGGGAGGATCTTGTCAATGATCTCAAGGCAGCTGGGACCATAGTCACCAAGAAAACAATTGGTAACACACTACGCCGTGAAGGACTGAAATCCTGCTGCGCCCGCAAGGTCCCCCTGCTCAAGAAAGCACATATACAGGCCCGTCTGAAGTTTGCCAATGAACATCTGAATGATTCAGAGGAGAACTGGGTGAAAGTGTTGTGGTCAGATGAGACCAAAATCGAGCTCTTTGGCATCAACTCAACTCACCGTGTTTGGAGGAGGAGGAATGCTGACTATGACCCCAAGAACACCATCCCCACCGTCAAACATGGAGGTGGAAACATTATGCTTTGGGGGTGTTTTTCTGCTAAGGGGACAGGACAATTTCACCGCATCAAAGGGACGATGGACGGCGCCATGTATCATCAAATCTTGGGTGAGAACCTCCTTCCCTCAGCCAGGGCATTGAAAATGGGTCGTTGTTGGGTATTCCAGCATGACCATTACCCAAAACACATGGCCAAGGCAACAAAGGAGTGGCTCAAGAAGAAGCACATTAAGGTCCTGGAGTGGCCTAGCCAGTCTCCAGACCTTAATCCCATAGAAAATCTGTGGAGAGATCTGAAGGTTCAAGTTGCCAAACGTCAGGCTCGAAACCTTAATGACTTGGAGAAGATCTGCAAAGAGGAGTGGGACAAAATTCCTCCTGAGATGTGTGCAAACCTGGTTGCCAACTACAAGAAACGTCTGACCTCTGTGATTGCCAACAAGGGTTTTGCCACCAAGTACTAAGTCGTGTTTTGCAGAGGGGTCAAATACTTATTTCCCTCATTCAAATGCAAATCAATTTATAACATTTTTGACATGTGTTTTTCTGGATTTTTTTGTTGTTATTCTGTCTCTCACTGTTCAAATAAACCTACCATTAAAATTATAGACTGATCATGTCTTTGTCAGTGGGCAAACGTACAAAATTAGCAGGGGATCAAATACTTTTTTCCCTCACTGTATCTTGCACTACTCATCTCATATGTATATACTGCATTCTATTCTATAATATTCTACTGTATCTTAGTCCATGCCGCTCTGTCATTGCTTGTCCATATATGTATATTTTCTTAAATTCCATTCCTTACTAGTTTTGTGTGTATTAGGTATATGTTGTGAAATTGTTAGATATTACTTGTTAGATATTACTGCACTGTCGGAGCTAGAAGCACAAGCATTTCACTACACCCGCTATAACATCTGCTAAACATGTGTATGTGACAAATAAAATTTGATTTGATTTGATTTGATTATAGGCTCTCATCGTTGTCGGTGATCAGGCCTTCCACTGTTGTGTTGTCGGCAAACTTAATGATGGTGTTGGAGACGTGCCCGGCGATGCAGTCATGGGTGAACAGGGAGTACAGGAGGGGACTGAGCACGCACCCCTGAGGGGCCCCCGTGTTGAGCGTGGCAGATGTGTTGCTACCTACCCTTACCACCTGGGGGCGGCCCGTCAGGAAGTCCAGGATCCAGTTGCAGAGGGAGGTGTTTAGTCCCAGGGTCCTTAGCTTAGTGATGAACTTTGAGGGCACTATGGTGTTGAACGCTGAGCTGTAGTCAATGAATAGCATTCTCACATAGGTGTTCCTTTTGTCCAGGTATGAAAGGGCAGTGTGGAGCGCAACAGAGATTGCATCATCTGTGGATCTGTTGGGGAGGTATGCAAATTGAGTGGGTCTAGGGTTTCTGGGATAATGGTGTTGATGTGAGCCATGACCAGCCTTTCAAAGCACTTCATGGCAACAGACATGAGTGCTACGGGTCGGTAGTCATTTAGGCAGGTTACCTTAGTGTTCTTGGGCACAGGCACTATGGTGGTCTGCTTGAAACATGGTGGTATTACAGACTCAGACAGGGACATGTTGAAAATGTCAGTGAAGACACTTGCCAGTTGGTCAGCGCATGCTTGGAGTACACGTCCTGGTAATCCGTCTGGCCCTGCGGCCTTGTGAATGTTGACCTGTTTAAAGGTCTTATTCACATCAGCTACAGAGAGCGTGATCACACAGTCGTCCAGAACAGCTGGTGCTCTCATGCATGCTTCAGTGTTACTTTGCCTCGAAGCGAGCATAGAAGTAATTTAGCTTGTGTCACTGGGCAGCTCGTGTCTGTGCTTCCCTTTGTAGTCTGTAATAGTTTGCATGCCCTGCCACATCCGATGAGCATCGGAGCCGGTGTAGTACAATTTGATCTTAGTCCTGTATTGAGTCTTTGCCTGTTTGATGGTTCGTCGGAGGGCATAGCGGGATTTCTTATAAGCGCCTGTGTTAGAGTCCCGCTTTACTTGAAAGCGGCAGCTCTACCCTTTAGCTCAGTGCAGATGTTGCCTGTAATCCATGGCTTCTGGTTGGGGTATGTATGTACAGTAACTGTTGGGACGACGTCATCGATGCACTTATTGATGAAGCCAGTGACTGATGTGGTGTACTCCTCAATGCCATCGGATGAATCCCGGAACATATTCCAGTCTGTGCTAGCAAAACAGTCCTGTAGCTTAGCATCTGCTTCATCTGACCACTTTTTTATTGACCGATTCAATGGTGCTTCCTGCTTCAGTTTTTGCTTGTAAACAGGAATTAGGAAGATAGAATTATGGTCAGATTTGCCAAATGGAGGGTGAGGGAGAGCATTGTATGCGTCTCTGTGTGTGGAGTAAAGGTGGTCTAGAGTTTTTTTCCCTCTGGTTGCACATTTAACATGCTGGTAGAAATGAGGTAAAACGGATGTAAGTTTCCCTGCAATAAAATCCCCGGCCACTAGGAGCGCCGCCTCTGGATGATCATTTTCTTGTTTACTTATGGCATTATATTGCTCATTGAGTGCGGTCTTAGTGCCAGCATCGGTTTGTGGTGGTAAAAAGACAGCTACAAAAAATATAGATAAACTCTCTTGGTAGATGGTGTGGTCTACAGCTTATCATGCGAGCAAAACCTTGAGACTTCCTGAGATATCGTGCACCAGCTGTTGTTTACAAATATACGTAGACCGCCACCCCTTGTCTTACCAGCGGCTGCTGTTCTATCCTTTCAAAACAGTGTATAACCCGCTAGCTGTATGTTATTCATGTCGTCGTTCAGCCACGACTTGGTGAAACATAAGATATTACAGTTTTTAATGTCCCATTGGTAGGATATACGTGCTTGTAGTTCGTCCACTTTATTATCAAGCGATTGTACGTTGGCCAATAGTATCGATGGCAAAAGCAGATTAGCCACTCGTCGCTGGCTCCTTACCAAGCACCCCGATCTCCTTCCGCAATATCTACGTCTCTTTCTACTGCGAATGACGGGGATGAGGGCCCTGTCGGGTGTCTGGAGAAAATCCCTCTCGTCCGACTCATTAAAGAAAAATTATTCGTCCAGTTCAAGGTGAGAAATCGCTGTTCTGATGTCCAGAAGCTCTTTCGGTCATAAGAGATGGTAACAGCAACATTATGTACAAAATAAATTACAAACAATGCGAAACAAAAATAAAAATAGCACGGTTGGTTAAGAGCCCATAAAACGGCAGCCATCCCTCCGGTGCCATTGTAGATAGACTGCTAGCTTCTGCTGCCCTGATAGGCTGCTAGCTTCTACTGCTCTTATAGGCTTGAAGTTTCTACTGCCCTGATAGGCCAGTAGCTTCTACTCTCCTGATAGGCTGCTAGCTTTCACTGCCCTGATAGGCTAGTGGCTTCTACTGCACTGATAATCTAGTAGCTTCTACTGCCTGATAGGCTGCTAGCTTCTACTGCCTGATAGGCTGCTAGCTTTCACTGCCCTGATAGGCTAGTGGCTTCTACTGCACTGATAATCTAGTAACTTATTCCTCCCTGATAGTCTGCTAACTTCTACTTCTCCAATAGGCTGCTAGCTTCACTTTTGCTGATAGGCTGCTTTTTACTACTGCACTGATAGGCTGATTGCTTCCACTTCCCTGATAGGCTGCTAGCTTCTACTGACCTGATAGGCTGCTAGCTTCTACTGACCTGATAGGCTAGTAGCTTCTACTGCCACGATAGGCTAGTAGTTTCTTCCACCCTGATAGGCTGCTAGCTTCTACTGCCCTGATAGGCTGCTAGCTTCTACTGACCTGATAGGCTGCTAGCTTCTACTGCCCTGATAGGCTGCTAGCTTCTACTGCCCTGATAGGCTGCTAGCTTCTACTGCCCTGATAGGCTAGTAGCTTCTACTGCCACGATAGGCTAGTAGTTTCTTCCGCCCTGATAGGCTGCTAGCTTCTACTGCCCTGATAAGCTGCTAGCTTCTACTGCCCTGATAGGCTGCTAGCTTCTACTGCCCTGATAGGCTAATAGCTTCTACTGCACTGATAGGCTAGTAGCCTCTACTGCCCTGATAGGCTAATAGCTTCTACTGCCCTGATAGGCTAATAGCTTCTACTGCACTGATATGCTAATAGCTTCTACTGCACTGATATGCTAATAGCTTCTACTGCACTGATAGGCTTTTAGCTTAAACTGCCCTGATAGCCTACTATCTACTACTGCTCTGATAGGCTGCTACCTTCTACTGCTCCGATAGGACGGTATCTTCTACTGCACTGTTAGGCTAGTAGATTCTACCGCCCTGATAGGCTAGTAGCTTCTACTGCACTGATAGGCTGCTAGTTTCTATTACCCTGATAGGCTAGTAGCTTCTACTGCAGCTTGACTTGGATTGCTGTCACTATAACCTACTGTGCTTTCCACACTGATGTCACTATAACCTACTGTGCTCCCCAGACTGATGTCACTTTAACCTCGTGTGCTCCCCAGACTGATGTCACTTTAACCTCGTGTGCTCCCCAGACTGAACATTTAAGAGAGATATTGGTGTCATAGAATTAAAACCCACACAATATTGGCCTTCAAATAAATTAGATGTGGGCAGTTATATTTTATTTTGCCATGTTCAAGGGAAAATGTTATTTTTAGGGTATAGAGGCCTAAACTCTGCTATGAATAACTGCAGTGAAATAATCCCAGAATGCTGTTTGATAGTGGAGGCCATGTACAGCTATATGCTGCCTGTTGTGAACCAATGGAATGTCAGTTGAGCTTTATTTCCATAATTTAATTGTTTATTGATTTGATGTCTGGTATAGTATATACAGTGGGGGAAAAAAGTATTTAGTCAGCCACCAATTGTGCAAGTTCTCCCACTTAAAAAGATGAGAGAGGCCTGTAATTTTCATCATAGGTACACGTCAACTATGACAGACAAAATGAGAAAAAAAAATCCAGAAAATCACATTGTAGGATTTTTTATGAATTTATTTGCAAATTATGGTGGAAAATAAGTATTTGGTCAATAACAAAAGTTTCTCAATACTTTGTTATATACCCTTTGTTGGCAATGACACAGGTCAAACATTTTCTGTAAATCTTCACAAGGTTTTCACACACTGTTACAGATTTTGCTGTGAAGAGACAGAATCATTAGATCATTTGTTTTGGTTATGTCCATATGTAGCTTGTTTTTGGTCGCAGGTTCAGGAATGGCTGAAGAATTGTAACATTTACCTGGAGCTAACTCTGCAAATAGCACTTCTGGGTGATTTGAAAAGTCGTAGTCAATCGATCAATAATATAATAATACTCTTAGCAAAAATGTTTATCTTTAATTTACATTCTGTAGAAACTATGAGAATAGAAAGGTTCAGAATTTTGTGAAACATCACAGCACAGTTGAAAAATATATGGCAAATAGAAATCAATCTGGATGGTGTTCGGAGATGGATGGGAGGGTTGATGGTAGCTGAAGGATGGGACTACAAACAAACTAAAGATAACTAATGTAAAATATACTGTCTGTAAAATGTATAAACTGGAAGTAGAAGCCTAAGTGTAGTTGTCCATTAGTTTACTCCAATTAAGGGAGGGCTAGTTGGGTTGGGGGAAGATATCAGCACCCCCACACCATCACACCTCCTCCTCCATGCTTCACGGTGGGAACCACACATGCAGAGATCATCTGTTCACCTACTCTGTGTCTCACAAAGACACGGCGGTTGGAACCAAAAATCTCACATTTGGACTCATCAGACCAAAGGACAGATTTCCACCGGTCCGATGTCCATTGCTTGTGTTTCTTGGCCAAAGCAAGTCTCTTCTTCTTATTGGTGTCCTTTAGTAGTGGTTTTCTGTGTATTTCTAGGCTGATTCCTCACCGTTCTCATGATCATTGCAACTCCACGAGTTATATATATATATAGAACAAGTATTTGATACACTGCCGATTTTGCAGGTTTTCCTACTTACAAAGCATGTAGAGGTAATTTTTTATCATAGGTACACTTCAATTGTGAGAGGAATCTAAAACAAAAATCCAGAAAATCACATTGTATGATTTTTAAGTAATTAATTTGCATTTTATTGCATGACATAAGTATTTGATCACCTACCAACAAGTAAGAATTCCGGCTCTCACAGACATGTTAGTTTTTCTTTAAGAAGCCCTCCTGTTCTCCACTCATTACCTGTATTAACTGCACCTGTTTGAACTCGTTACCTGTATAAAAGACACCTGTCCACACACTCAATCAAACAGACTCCAACCTCTCCACAATGGCCAATACCAGAGAGCTGTGTAAGGACATCAGGGATAAAATTGTAGACCTGCACAAGGCTGGGATGGGCTACAGGACAATAGGCAAACAGCTTGGTGAGAAGGCAACAACTGTTGGCGCAATTATTAGAAAATGGAAGAAGTTCAAGATGACGGTCAATCACCCTCGGTCTGGGGCTCCATGCAAGATCTCACCTCGTGGAGTTGCAATGATCATGAGAACGGTGAGGAATCAGCCCAGAAATACACGGGAGGATCTTGTCAATGATCTCAATGCAGCTGGGACCATAGTCACCAAGAAAACAATTGGTAACACACTACGCCGTGAAGGACTGAAATCCTGCAGCGCCCGCAAGGTCCCCCTGCTCAAGAAAGCACATATACATGCCCGTCTGAAGTTTGCCAATGAACATCAGAATGTTTCAGAGGAGAACTAGGTGAAAGTGTTGTGGTCAGATGAGACCAAAATCGAGCTCTTTGGCATCAACTCAACTCACCGTGTTTGGAGGAGGAGGAATGCTGCCTATGACCCCAAGAACACCATCCCCACCGTCAAACATGGAGGTGGAAACATTATGCTTTGGGGGTGTTTTTCTGCTAAGGGGACAGGACAACTTCACCGCATCAAAGGGACGATGGACGGGGCCATGTATCATCAAATCTTGGGTGAGAACCTCCTTCCCTCAGCCAGGGCATTGAAAATGGGTCGTGGATGGGTACTCCAGCATGACAATTACCCAAAACACATGGCCAAGGCAACAAAGGAGTGGCTCAAGAAGAAGCACATTAAGGTCCTGGAGTGGCCTAGCCAGTCTCCAGACCTTAATCCCATAGAACATCTGTGGAGGGAGCTGAAGGTTCGAGTTGCCAAACATCAGCCTCGAAACCTTAATGACTTGGA
This sequence comes from Coregonus ussuriensis, assembly GCA_031479575.1. Lineage (NCBI taxonomy): Eukaryota > Metazoa > Chordata > Actinopteri > Salmoniformes > Salmonidae > Coregonus > Coregonus ussuriensis. Next base: position 47,887,264 of record CM062499.1, on the reverse strand, counting down.
GAAGATCTGCAAAGAGGAGTGGGACAAAATTCCTCCTGAGATGTGTGCAAACCTGGTGGCCATCTACAAGAAATGTCTGACCTCTGTGATTGCCAACAAGGGTTTTGCCACCAAGTACTAAGTCATGTCTTGCAGAGGGGTCAAATACTTATTTCCCTCACTAAAATGCAAATCAATTTGCATTGGTTGCAGGTAGCTTAGTGGTTAAGAGCATTGTGCCAGTAACTGAAAGGTTGCTGGTTCTAATCCCCGAGCCGACTAGTTGAAAATTCTGTCGATGTGCCCTTGAGCAAGGCACTTAACCCTAATTGCTCTGGATAAGAGTGTCTGCTAAAATTAACATTTTTGACATGCGTTTTTCTGGATTTTTTTGTTGTTATTCTGTCTCTCACTGTTCAAATAAACCTACCATTAAAATTATAGACTGATCATTTCTTTGTCAGTGGGCAAACGTACAAAATCAGCAGGGGATCAAATACTTTTTTCCCTCACTGTATATGGGGGATTGGAAATGATGCAGTGATGGAAGCTACAATATATCTGCATAATAACCCCCAAAAAATAAACAAAATAATAATAATAATAATAATAATAATGTGTGGGTCTGTGTCAGTGGGTTTGTAACAGCTTTTTGAACCAGCGGCGGGCAGGACTGGCTTTGTCTGTCCCTAATTACAAGCTGTGTAGTGGGACTAGCGGAAACGTCACAGAGCTCTAATAATCACTCATGTAAAGCTGGTGAATTATTGGACTGATTGATGTTTTAGGCAGGTGAAATGATGTCTCAGCGGCGGCAGGAGGAAGGGTGACAGTCCTGTTGCTGGGGAGTTTTATAAGCAAGCTAGCACACAGTAGGTAGCAAGAGTGGTTAGTCTGAGTCAATGCTGTGTTTGGACAGTGAGGGCTGGGTATATGGTTAGTGTGAGTCAATGCTGTGTTTGGACAGTGAATGTTGGGTATATGGTATAAGGCTACAGAGACTTTCACCTCAGATTTCATAAAGGACAAAGGTATATTATTCACAACACTCGATGTGACAGTGGTTCCCTATTTTATTTAGCTGCTGTCCACTCTGATGATGTCTATGTAGCTGCTGTCCACTCTGATGTCTATGTAGCTGCTGTCCACTCTGATGTCTATGTAGCTGCTGTCCACTCTGATGTCTATGTAGCTGCTGTCAATTCTGATCATGTCTATGTAGCTGCTGTCCACTCTGATGTCTATGTAGCTGCTGTCCACTCTGATGTCTATGTAGCTGCTGTCCACTCTGATGTCTATGTAGCTGCTGTCCACTCTGATGTCTATGTAGCTGCTGTCCACTCTGATGTCTATGTAGCTGCTGTCTACTCTGATGTCTATGTAGCTGCTGTCCACTCTGATGTCTATGTAGCTGCTGTCCACTCTGATGTCTATGTAGCTGCTGTCCACCCTGATGTCTATGTAGCTGCTGTCCACTCTGATGATGTCTATGTAGCTGCTGTCCACTCTGATGATGTCTATGTAGCTGCTGTCCACTCTGATGTCTATGTAGCTGCTGTCCACTCTGATGTCTATGTAGCTGCTGTCCACTCTGATGTCTATGTAGCTGCTGTCCACTCTGATGTCTATGTAGCTGCTGTCCACTCTGATGTCTATGTAGCTGCTGTCCACACTGATGTCTATGTAGCTGCTGTGCTTAGTGTCCCGCTCCCCCCTCCCTGTAGCCTACCTTAGTGTTCCTCTCCCCCCTCCCTGTAGACTACCTTAGTGGTCCTCTCCCCCCTCCCTGTAGCCTACCTTGGTGTTCCTCTCCCCCCTCCCTGTAGACTACCTTAGTGTTCCTCTCCCCCTCCCTGTAGCCTACCTTAGTGTTCCTCTCCCCCCTCCCTGTAGCCTACCTTAGTGTTCCTCTCCCCCCTCCCTGTAGCCTACCTTAGTGTTCCTCTCCCCCCTCCCTGTAGCCTACCTTAGTGTTCCTCTCCCCCCTCCCTGTAGCCTACCTTAGTGTTCCTCTCCCCCTCCCTGTAGCCTACCTTAGTGTTCCTCTCCCCCCTCCCTGTAGCCTACCTTAGTGTTCCTCTCCCCCCTCCCTGTAGCCTACCTTAGTGTTCCTCTCCCCCCTCCCTGTAGCCTACCTTAGTGTTCCTCTCCCCCCTCCCTGTAGCCTACCTTAGTGTTCCTCTCCCCCCTCCCTGTAGCCTACCTTAGTGTTCCTCTCCCCCCTCCCTGTAGCCTACCTTAGTGGTCCTCTCCCCCTCCCTGTAGCCTACCTTTAGTGTCCCTCTCCCCCCTCCCTGTAGCCTACCTTAGTGTTCCGCTCCCCCCTCCCTGTAGCCTACCTTAGTGTTCCTCTCCCCCCTCCCTGTAGCCTACTTATTGTTCCGCTCCCCCCTCCCTGTAGCCTACCTTAGTATTCCTCTCCCCCCTCCCTGTAGCCTACCTTAGTGTTCCTCTCCCCCCTCCCTGTAGCCTACCTTAGTGTTCCTCTCCCCCCTCCCTGTAGCCTACCTTAGTGTCCCGCTCCCCCCTCCCTGTAGCCTACCTTAGTGTTCCTCTCCCCCCTCCCTGTAGCCTACCTTAGTGTTTCCTCTCCCCCCTCCCTGTAGCCTACCTTAGTGTTCCTCTCCCCCCTCCCTGTAGCCTACCTTAGTGTTCCTCTCCCCCCTCCCTGTAGCCTACCTTAGTGTTCCTCTCCCCCCTCCCTGTAGCCTACCTTAGTGTTCCCTCTCCCCCCTCCCTGTAGCCTACCTTAGTGTTCCTCTCCCCCCTCCCTGTAGCCTACCTTAGTGTTCCTCTCCCCCCTCCCTGTAGCCTACCTTAGTGTTCCGCTCCCCCCTCCCTGTAGCCTACCTTAGTGTTCCTCTCCCCCCCTCCCTGTAGCCTACCTTAGTGTTCCTCTCCCCCTCCCTGTAGCCTACCTTAGTGTTCCTCTCCCCCCTCCCTGTAGCCTACCTTAGTGTTCCCGCTCCCCCCTCCCTGTAGCCTACCTTAGTGTTCCTCTCCCCCCTCCCTGTAGCCTACCTTAGTGTTCCTCTCCCCCCTCCCTGTAGCCTACCTTAGTGTTCCTCTCCCCCCTCCCTGTAGCCTACCTTAGTGTTCCTCTCCCCCTCCCTGTAGCCTACCTTAGTGTTCCTCTCCCCCCTCCCTGTAGCCTACCTTAGTGTTCCTCTCCCCCCTCCCTGTAGCCTACCTTAGTGTTCCTCTCCCCCCTCCCTGTAGCCTACCTTAGTGTTCCTCTCCCCCCTCCCTGTAGCCTACCTTAGTGTTCCTCTCCCCCCTCCCTGTAGCCTACCTTAGTGTTCCTCTCCCCCCTCCCTGTAGCCTACCTTAGTGTTCCTCTCCCCCCTCCCTGTAGCCTACCTTAGTGTTCCTCTCCCCCCTCCCTGTAGCCTACCTTAGTGTTCCTCTCCCCCCTCCCTGTAGCCTACCTTAGTGTTCCTCTTCCCCTCCCTGTAGCCTACCTTAGTGTTCCTCTCCCCCCTCCCTGTAGCCTACCTTAGTGTTCCTCTCCCCCTCCCTGTAGCCTACCTTAGTGTTCCTCTCCCCCCTCCCTGTAGCCTACCTTAGTGTTCCTCTCCCCCCTCCCTGTAGCCTACCTTAGTGTTCCTCTCCCCCCTCCCTGTAGCCTACCTTAGTGTTCCCTCTCCCCCCTCCCTGTAGCCTACCTTAGTGTTCCTCTCCCCCCTCCCTGTAGCCTACCTTAGTGTTCCTCTCCCCCTCCCTGTAGCCTACCTTAGTGTTCCTCTCCCCCCTCCCTGTAGCCTACCTTAGTGTTCCTCTCCCCCCCTCCCTGTAGCCTACCTTAGTGTTCCTCTCCCCCCTCCCTGTAGCCTACCTTAGTGTTCCTCTCCCCCCTCCCTGTAGCCTACCTTAGTGTACCTCTCCCCCCTCCCTGTAGCCTACCTTAGTGTACCTCTCCCCCCTCCCTGTAGCCTACCTTAGTGTTCCTCTCCCCCCTCCCTGTAGCCTACCTTAGTGTTCCTCTCCCCCCTCCCTGTAGCCTACCTTAGTGTTCCTCTCCCCCCTCCCTGTAGCCTACCTTAGTGTTCCTCTCCCCCCTCCTGTAGCCTACCTTAGTGTTCCTCTCCCCCTCCCTGTAGCCTACCTTAGTGTTCCTCTCCCCCCTCCCTGTAGCCTACCTTAGTGTTCCTCTCCCCCCTCCCTGTAGCCTACCTTAGTGTTCCTCTCCCCCCTCCCTGTAGCCTACCTTAGTGTTCCTCTCCCCCCTCCCTGTAGCCTACCTTAGTGTTCCTCTCCCCCCTCCCTGTAGCCTACCTTAGTGTTCCTCTCCCCCCTCCCTGTAGCCTACCTTAGTGTTCCTCTCCCCCCTCCCTGTAGCCTACCTTAGTGTTCCTCTCCCCCCTCCCTGTAGCCTACCTTAGTGTTCCCTCTCCCCCCTCCCTGTAGCCTACCTTAGTGTTCCTCTCCCCCCTCCCTGTAGCCTACCTTAGTGTTCCTCTCCCCCCTCCCTGTAGCCTACCTTAGTGTTCCTCTCCCCCCCTCCCTGTAGCCTACCTTAGTGTTCCTCTCCCCCCTCCCTGTAGCCTACCTTAGTGTTCCTCTCCCCCCTCCCTGTAGCCTACCTTAGTGTTCCTCTCCCCCCTCCCTGTAGCCTACCTTAGTGTTCCTCTCCCCCCTCCCTGTAGCCTACCTTAGTGTTCCTCTCCCCCCTCCCTGTAGCCTACCTTAGTGTTCCTCTCCCCCCTCCCTGTAGCCTACCTTAGTGTTCCTCTCCCCCCCTCCCTGTAGCCTACCTTAGTGTTCCTCTCCCCCCTCCCTGTAGCCTACCTTAGTGTTCCTCTCCCCCCTCCCTGTAGCCTACCTTAGTGTTCCTCTCCCCCCTCCCTGTAGCCTACCTTAGTGTTCCTCTCCCCCCTCCCTGTAGCCTACCTTAGTGTTCCTCTCCCCCCTCCCTGTAGCCTACCTTAGTGTTCCTCTCCCCCCTCCCTTGTAGCCTACCTTAGTGTTCCTCTCCCCCCTCCCTTGTAGCCTACCTTAGTGTTCCTCTCCCCCCTCCCTGTAGCCTACCTTAGTGTTCCTCTCCCCCCTCCCTGTAGCCTACCTTAGTGTTCCTCTCCCCCCTCCTTGTAGCCTACCTTAGTGTTCCTCTCCCCCCTCCCTGTAGCCTACCTTAGTGTTCCTCTCCCCCCTCCCTGTAGCCTACCTTAGTGTCCCTCTCCCCCCTCCTTGTAGCCTACCTTAGTGTTCCTCTCCCCCCTCCCTGTAGCCTACCTTAGTGTTCCTCTCCCCCCTCCCTTGTAGCCTACCTTAGTGTTCCTCTCCCCTCTCCCTGTAGCCTACCTTAGTGTTCCTCTCCCCCCTCCCTGTAGCCTACCTTAGTGTACCTCTCCCCCCTCCTTGTAGCCTACCTTAGTGTTCCTCTCCCCCTCCCCTGTAGCCTACCTTAGTGTTCCTCTCCCCCCTCCCTGTAGCCTACCTTAGTGTTCCTCTCCCCCCTCCTTGTAGCCTACCTTAGTGTTCCTCTCCCCCCTCCCTGTAGCCTACCTTAGTGTTCCTCTCCCCCCTCCTTGTAGCCTACCTTAGTGTTCCTCTCCCCCTCTCCCTGTAGCCTACCTTAGTGTTCCTCTCCCCCCTCCCTGTAGCCTACCTTAGTGTTCCTCTCCCCCCTCCCTGTAGCCTACCTTAGTGTTCCTCTCCCCCCTCCTTGTAGCCTACCTTAGTGTTCCTCTCCCCCTCTCCCTGTAGCCTACCTTAGTGTTCCTCTCCCCCCTCCCTGTAGCCTACCTTAGTGTTCCTCTCCCCCCTCCTTGTAGCCTACCTTAGTGTTCCTCTCCCCCCTCCTTGTAGCCTACCTTAGTGTATTATCATTATAGGTAGACTAACAGTGTTGGAGAAGCTACTCAGAAGAAGTTAAGCTACACTAACGCCTCGATCACACCGACAGCGTCATTGCATTTTTGTTGAACCAGAAGTACATTCACTTCCAATGGAACGCTGGGTTCGCCTTGCAGAGGCAGTTGCAGTGCGTTCTGTGTGGTTCATACGTTGGATTTATTGAACGTGTGCGTCAGACTGTATTTGTAGACGGCTTGACAGAAATGGTAGCACAAGGTGAATGTTGAACTTTTGTTACACACATATCCAGATGATGCTGCGTCCCCTTTTTACACCATGACTCTGGTGTAAAAGGCATTGAGCTACCCTTCAAAAATACAGTTTTACTTTTAGTTACAAATGACAACATCCAAACTACTTTGTGAAAAATTATTATATGTAAATCTGAAATGTCATAGACGACAAAATGCACTTTGGGGTCATATGTAATTTAGCTTATTAAACACAAAAAACGTATTTGTTTCAAGTGAGAATGAGGTAGGTGTGATGCCGAAACAGAAACTAAATGATTGCCCATGTAGTTAGCTGCCGCTACATGGTAAAACAGTAGTGTGTAGTTCCAGTAGTTAGCTACACCGCTACATGGTAAAACAGTAGTGTGTAGTTCCAGTAGTTAGCTACACCGCTACATGGTAAAACAGTAGTGTGTAGTTCCAGTAGTTAGCTACACCGCTACATGGTAAAACAGTAGTGTGTAGTTCCAGTAGTTAGCTACACCGCTACATGGCTAAACAAGTAATTAACTGAAAACACTACCTATATTTGAATTGAGTTCAACTAACACCAAGCTACTGCAACATGCAGTTGAGTTACTAGTTGAACTACGTGTAGTTCACTACTCCGCAACTCTGAAGACTAACAGTCACACGCCAATGACACGTTAGCTAGGCCTAAAAGGCTAGACCATAGAAACTACACTGAAATACTATTCTGTACCAGCTCTACCCTTTTATAAAGAGGAAACTAAATGACTTTTGATAGATCTATTGTGAGGACACTATGGTGACCAGACCAGAAACTAACAAGCGACTAGTTCTCCTGTAGCTCAGTTGGTAGAGAATTGCGCTTACAACGCCAGGGTCGTGGGTTCGATTCCCACGGGGGGCCAGTATGAAAATGTTTGCACTCACTAACTGTAAGTCACTCTGGATAAGAGCGTCTGCTAAATGACTAAAATGTAAAAATAGCTGCAAAAGTGGAGATTCAGCACAATGGACAACAGCTGGCAGAAATCTACAAGGAGAAGCTTCAAAAGCACGGTAACACTTTATTTGGATAGTTCATCTGTAGATGCTCTACAGACTATCTACTAACCCTTAACCTTAATCCTAACCCTAATCCTAACCTTAGCAAGCAGTTGTTTATCAACAGATAGTTTGTTGATAGTATGACCATCTGTACAGCATCTGTTCAAATAAAATGTGACCAAAACCACTTCTGGCCACAGGGTCGTCACTAGTTAACACAGCCACAAAGTCATAAACCACGCCCATTTCTATCATTTCTGTTTATAAAATCAGATTTTCATAAATTTTTTCGATATAGTGAATTTTGACTTTGTGGCTTGTTATCTTGTGGAAACCTGGCCACAAGTACAAGTTAACTGGGAGATACATAGACATAGAAAGGAAGGCCTGAACTATGAAGGAAGGACTGAGCTATGAAGGAAGGCCTGAACTATAAAGGAAGGCCTGAACTCCAGAAATCCTTGACTTATTCCAAATTTGATTGTGTTACAGCCTGAATTCAAAATTGATTAAATTGAATATCTCATTTACATAAGTGCTATGACACTCCAAATGGAGCTCAGGTGCATCCTGTTTCCGTTGATCATCCATGAGACGTCACTACTTGATTGGAGTCCACCTGTGGCCAATTAAATTGTTTGGACATGATTTGGAAAGAAACACACCTGTCTATATAAGGTCCCACAGTTGACAGGTCATGTCAGAGTAGAAACTATACCATGAAGTCCAAGGAATTGTCTGTAGATCTCTGAGATATACAGTGGGGAGAACAAGTATTTAATACACTGCCGATTTTGCAGGTTTTCCTACTTACAAAGCATGTAGAGGTCTGTAATTTTTTATCATAGGTACACTTCAACTGTGAGAGACAAAAATCCAGAAAATCACATTGTATGATTTTTAAGTAATTCATTTGCATTTTATTGCATGACTTAAGTATTTGATACATCAGAAAAGCTTAACTTAATATTTGGTACAGAAACCTTTGTTTGCAATTACAGAGATCATACGTTTCCTGTAGGTCTTGACCAGGTTTGCACACACTGCAGCAGGGATTTTGGCCCACTCCTCCATACAGACCGTCTCCAGATCCTTCAGATTTCGAGGCTGTCGCTGGGCAATACGGACTTTCAGCTCCCTCCAAAGATGTTCTATTGGGTTCAGGTCTGGAGACTGGCTAGGCCACTCCAGGACCTTGAGATGCTTCTTACGGAGCCACTCCTTAGTTGCCCTGGCTGTGTGTTTTGGGTCGTTGTCATGCTGGAAGACCCAGCCACGACCCATCTTCAATGCTCTTACTGAGGGAAGGAGGTTGTTGGCCAAGATCTCGCGATACATGGCCCCATCCATCCTCCCCTCAATACGGTGCAGTCGTCCTGTCCCCTTTGCAGAAAAGCATCCCCAAATAATGATGTTTCCACCTCCATGCTTCATGGTTGGGATGGTGTTCTTGGGGTTGTACTCATCCTTCTTCTTCCTCCAAACACGGCGAGTGGAGTTTAGACCAAAAAGCTCTATTTTTCACATGACCTTCTCCCATTCCTCCTCTGGATCATCCAGATGGTCATTGGCAAACTTCAGACGGGCCTGGACATGCGCTGGCTTGAGCAGGGGGACCTTCCGTGCGCTGCAGGATTTTAATCGATGACAGCGTAGTGTGATACTAATGGTTTTCTTTGAGACTGTGGTCTCTTCAGGTCATTGACCAGGTCCTGTCGTGTAGTTCTGGGCTGATCCCTCACCTTCCTCATGATCATAGATGCCCCACGAGGTGAGATCTTGCATGGAGCCCCAGACCGAGGGTGATTGACCGTCATCTTGTACTTCTTCCATTTTGTAATAATTGCGCCAACAGTTGTTGCCTTCTCACCAAGCTGCTTGCCTATTGTCCTGTAGCCCATCCCAGCCTTGTGCAGGTCTACAATTTTATCTCTGATGTCCTTACACAGCTCTCTGGTCTTGGCCATTGTGGAGAGGTTGGAGTCAGTTTGATTGAGTGTGTGGACAGGTGTCTTTTATACTGGTAACGAGTTCAAACAGGTGCAGTTAATACAGGTAATGAGTGGAGAACAGGAGGGCTTCTTAAAGAAAAACTAACAGGTCTGTGAGAGCCGGAATTCTTACTGGTTGGTAGGTGATCAAATACTTATGTCATGCAATAAAATGCAAATTATTTACTTAAAAATCATACAATGTGATTTTCTGGATTTTTGTTTTAGATTCCGTCTCTCACAGTTGAAGTGTACCTATGATACAAATTACAGACCTCTACATGCTTTGTAAGTAGGAAAACCTGCAAAATCGGCAGTGTATCAAATACTTATTCTCCCCACTGTAGCTGTAATGAGGCATATACAGTGAGGAAAAAAAGTATTTGATCCCCTGCTGATTTTGTACGTTTGCCCACTGACAAAGAAATGATCAGTCTATAATTTTAATGGTAGGTTTATTTGAACAGTGAGAGACAGAATAACAACAACAAAATCCAGAAAAATACATGTCGAAAATGTTATAAATTGATTTGAATTTTAATGAGGGAAATAAGTATTTGACCCCCTCTCAATCAGAAAGATTTCTGGCTCCCAGGTGTCTTTTATACAGGTAACGAGCTGAGATGTCAAGGCGTGCTGAAGGTGGGTGTGGTGGATGAATCATGCGCAGGACGCAGAGGCTCAGTCCAAAGGCTTTAGTGCAATATATATCAAAGACAGAAGCACAATAAGCCCGAAGGCGAATACACGGCGCACACAGGCGACAAAACAAACGGCGCACAAACATGTGCAAAATAACCTCTCCAAAACACTGGAGGGAAAATGTAGCTCCAACACGAAACAGAAGCGCAATCACACACAAACACAGACACACACAACGAGAACTAAATAGGACACTAACGAGGACTAACAAGACACAGGTGTACAACATCCAGACAAAACCAAACGAACATGAAACATAGATCGGTGGCAGCTAGTACTCCGGGGACGACGACCGCCGAAGCCTGCCCGAACCAGGAGGAGGAGCAGCCTCGGCCGAAACCGTGACATGAGATTAGGAGCACACTCTTAAAGGGAGTGCTCCTAATCTCAGCTTGTTACCTGTATAAAAAACACCTGTCCACAGAAGCAATCAATCAATCAGATTCCAAACTCTGCACCATGGCCAAGACCAAAGAGCTCTCCAAGGATGTCAGGGACAAGATTGTAGACCTACACAAGGCTGGAATGGGCTACAAGACCATCGCCAAACAACTTGGTGAGAAGGTGACAACAGTTGGTGCGATTATTCGCAAATGGAAGAAACACAAAATAACTGTCAATCTCCCTCGGCCTGGGGCTCCATGCAAGATCTCACCTCGTGGAGTTGCAATGATCATGAGAACGGTGAGGAATCAGCCCAGAACTACACGGGAGGATCTTGTCAATGATCTCAAGGCAGCTGGGACCATAGTCACCAAGAAAACAATTGGTAACACACTACTCCGTGAAGGACTGAAATCTTGCAGCGCCCGCAAGGTCCCCTTGCTCAAGAAAGCACATATACAGGCCCGTCTGAAGTTTGCCAATGAACATCTGAATGATTCAGAGGAGAACTGGGTGAAAGTGTTGTGGTCAGATGAGACCAAAATCAAGCTCTTTGGCATCAACTCAACTCACCATGTTTGGAGGAGGAGGAATACTGCCTATGACCCCAAGAACACCATCCCCACCGTCAAACATGGAGGTTGAAACATTATGCTTTGGGGGGGTTTTTCTGCTAAGGGGACAGGACAACTTCACCGCATCAAAGGGACGATGGACGGGGCCATGTATCGTCAAATCTTGGGTATGAACCTCCTTCCCTCAGCCAGGGCATTGAAAATGGGTTGTGGATAGGTACTCCAGCATGACAATGACCCAAAAACACACGGCCAAGGCAACAAAGGTGTGGTTCAAGAAGAAGCACATTAAGGTCCTGGAGTGGCCTAGCCAGTCTCCAGACCTTAATCCCATAGAAAATCTGTGGAGGGAGCTGAAGGTTCGAGTTGCCAAACGTCAGCCTCGAAACCTTAATGACTTGGAGAAGATCTGCAAAGAGGAGTGGGACAAAATCCCTCCTGAGATGTGTGCAAACCTGGGGGCCAACTACAAGAAACGTCTGACCGCTGTGATTGCCAACAAGGGTTTCGCCACCAAGTACTAAGTCATGTTTTGCAGAGGGGTCAAATACTTATTTCCCTCATTAAAATGCAAATCAATTTATAACATTTTTGACATGTGTTTTTCTGGATTCTTTGTTGTTATTCTGTCTCTCACTGTTCAAATAAACCTACCATTAAAATTATAGACTGATAATGTCTTTGTCAGTGGGCAAACATACAAAATCAACAGGGGATCAAATACTTTTTTCCCCCCTCACTGTATCTGGGGAAGTACAAAACACATTTCTAGAGTGTTGAAAGTTTCCAAGAGCATCATTGGGAAATTGAAAAAATATGGAACTTTCCAGACTCTGCCGTACTTCACCAATCTGGGCTTTATGGGAGAGTGGCCAGACGGAAGCCACTCCTGAGAAAAAGGCACATGAAAGCACAGCTGGAGTTTGCAAAAAGGCACATGAAAAACTCTGGCATAAAGATTCTATGGTCTGATGAGACAAAAATTGTAACTCTTTGGCCTGAAAGCAAAGTGCTATGTCTGGAGAAAACCAGGCACAGCTCATCACCCGTCTATTAACATCCCTACCGGGAAGCATGATTGTGGCAGCATAATGCTATGGGGATGCTTTTGAGGAGCAGGGACTGGGAGACTGGTAAGGATAGAGGGAACAATGAATGGAGCCAAATAAAGGCAAGCTCTTGATGAGAACCTGCTTCAGAGTGCAAACGACCTTAGACTGGGGTGAAGATTTACATTCCAACAGGACAATGACCCCAAGCATACAGCTAAAGCAACACTGGAACGGCTTCAAAACAAGAATGTGAAAGTCCTTGAGTGGCCCAGCCAAAGCGCAGACTTGAATCCCATTGAAAATATGTGGAAAGACTTGAAGATTGCTGTTCACCGCCTCTCCCCATCTAACTTAACAGAGCTTGAGAAAATCTGCAAGGAAGAATGGGAGAAAATCCCCAAATCCAGATGTGCAAAGCCGATACAGACATACCCAAGACGGCTCAAAGCTGTAATTTTCGCCAAAGGTGCGTCTACAATGTATTGACTCAGTGGTGTGAATACTTAAGTAAATTCGATATTTATGTCATTTTGTCATTATGGGGTATCATGTGTAGATGAGTAATTTAAATAAAATACGATTTAATCCATTTTGAATTCAGTCTGTAATACAACAAAATGTGGAATAAGTGAAAGTGTATGAATATTTTCTGAAGGCCCTGTAGACTGTAGCCGTCAATAATAGGGAATAAACCTATTGTTCTCTGAAATCTAGACCCTTCAGGTTCTCATTCTCTGTGTGTGTGTGTGTGTGTGTGTGTGTGTGTGATATTAAGGGCCCTTGCTGGCTGCTGTGCTCGCTGGCGCGTGAGGGAGAGGGGGGAGATTGATGGCGGGAACTGATGCTGCACGCACTGATATGAATCGCCTCATCAACTCCAAATTCGCTGCCTACCCTCGTGCCTGTGACGCAATCCGTCTCTGCCACAGCCTGTTTTCTCAGAGGTTCCGGAGCACATTTTTATGGTTAATGCTCAAAGGGTAAAACAAAATCTATAAATCTATATGGCTCTGGCGCGCACAACATCAAGAGAAGAGATGTCGCCCCGGGAGACAGAGCGGTTATTCTCTCCAGCAGCTGAAGGGTTAAAGCTTGGAGTCTGTCTGTCTGTCTGTCTGTCTGTCTGTCTGTCTGTCTGTCTGTCTGTCTGTCTGTCTGTCTGTCTGTCTGTCTGTCTGTCTGTCTGTCTGTCTCTCTGTCTCTCTGTCTCTCTGTCTGTCTGTCTGTCTGTCTGTCTGTCTGTCTGTCTGTCTGTCTGTCTGTCTGTCTGTCTGTCTCTCTGTCTGTCTGTCTCTCTGTCTCTCTGTCTGTCTGTCTGTCTCTCTGTCTGTCTGTCTCTCTGTCTCTCTGTCTGTCTGTCCCATTCAATTTCCACATCTCCTTTCGTTTCCCCATTCAATCATTTTATCATTTAATGAACCCTGGCGTCTGTCCTGATCCTATTGGAGCAGTCAGTCAGATGTTGAAGCAGAAGATTATACAGTCCCATACATGAAAACTATTTTGATAGAATATGGAAAAAATAACTCCCCGCCATACATTTCAGTCATAAGAGAAGATAAGAGAACTGTCACAACGGGAGATAGAAGAAGAGTGGCGGGAGAATCATTCGCCTTTGACTCAGGAATCAATGTGGCGTGAGAGCATCATTCCCTGTGCGGAACCGTGCGACGCATGCACAGTTTTTTTTCTGAATGAAGTGGTGGCTGGTTCCAGTCCAGAGGTGCTGTTCTACTCTGAGAACAGCAGCAGAAGAACCAGAATAAACAGCTTACAGGAGCAGTGGGGAGGTTGACTTACATCACATTCAGGAAAACATGAACAGATGCAGCATCTTGTGACCTATAGTATAATCTTTGTGACTGCAACTCCACACATGAACCCACACATGAACCCTTTAAAAATATGTCACTATAGCAAGCATAGATATTTAAGAACAATAACCTCGTCTTTTAATGTGGAAGTTGGAACCTTGGTTTACCTGTAAAGGTACACTGTAATTTATATGGTGATTTTAGGTATTATCAACAGTTTAAAAAAAAGCATTTTACTGCAGCAAACTGTAAATTATAGTGCATTGTGGGAAAATGCAACATGCAACAGTTTCAAAGATTGTACTGAGTGACATATCATATGAGGAAATCAGTCAATTGAAATAAATTCATTAGGCCCTAAACTATGGATTTCACATGACTGGCATTACCGATATGCATCTGTTGTTTACAGATACCTTAACAAAACATGGGCCTCACAATGGGCCTCAGGATCTCGTCACATTATTTCTGTTCAAATTACCATCTTATGCCTGCCCATACCATATCCCCACCGCCACCATGGGGCACTCTGTTCACAACGTTGACATCAGCAAACCGCTCGCCCACACGACGCCATACACGTGGTCTGCGGTTGTAAGGCCGTTTGGACTTACTGCAAAATTCTCAAAAACGACATTGATAGAGAAATTAACATTACATTCTCTGGCAACAGCTCTGGTGGACATTCCTGCAGTCAGCATGCCAATTTCACGCTCCCTCAAAACTTGAGACATCTGTGGCATTGTGTTGTGTGGCAAAACTGCACATTTTAGAGTGGCCTTTTATTGTCCCCAGCACAAGGTGCACCTGTGTAATGATCATGCTGTTTAATCAGCTTCTTGATATGCCACATCTGTCAGGTGGATAGATTATCTTGGCAAAGGAGAAATGCTCACTAACAGGGATGTGAACAAATTTGTGCACAAAATTTGAGAGAAATACGCTTTTTGTGCGTATGGAAATGTTTCGGGGATCTTTTATTTCAGCTCAAGAAACATGGGACCAACACTTTGGTCCGATCCTTTGACCTGGTTGGGCTAGACGCAAGCCGTTTTCACTGTAGTAACCATGATGCTATCGAATCTGCACTCACCTTTTTCTCTTGGACACTCAGAAACAACAGCGAAGCCTAATCAATACAACAATTATCATCTGGGAGCTTTTTTTACCTAGTCGCACAGTGCTCCCTAAGTAAAACTCCTGGTCGCACAGTGCTCCCTAAGTAAAACTCCTGGTTGCACAGTGTTCCTAAGTAAAACTCCTGGTCGCACAGTGTCCCTAAGTAAAACTCCTGGTCTCACAGTGCTCCCTAAGTAAAACTCCTGGTCCCACAGCAAAATATTTCGTCACATAGAGTGCCTTCGGAAAAGTATTCAGACCCCTTGACTTTTTCCACATTTTGTTACATTACAGCCTTATTCTAAAATGGATTTAAAAAATACTATCCTCAGCAATCTACACACAATACCCCATAATGACAAAGCGAAAAGAGGTTTAAAAAAATAAATTATTTAAAGAAATACGTATTTACATAAGTATTCAGACCCTTGGTATGAGACTCGAAATTGAGCTCAGGTGCATCCTGTTTCAATTGATCATCCTTGAGATGTTTCTACAACTTGATTGGAGTCCACCTGTGGTAAATTCAATTGATTGGACAGGATTTGGAAAGGCACACAACTGTCTATATAAAGTCCCACAGTTGAGAGTGCATGTCAGAGCAAAAACCAAGCCATGAGGTCGAAGGAATTGTCCGTAGAGCTCCAAGACAGGATTGTGTCGAGGCACAGATCTGCGGAAGGGTACCAAAACATTTCTGCAGCATAGAAGGTCCCCAAGAAAACAGTGGCCTCCATCATTCTTAAATGGAAGAAGTTTGGAACCACCAAGACTCTTTCTAGAGCTGGCCGCCTGGCCAAACTGAGCAATCGGGGGAGAAGGGCCTTGGTCAGGAAGGTGACCAAGAACCCGATGGTCACTCTGACAGAGTTCTAGAGTTCCTCTGTGGAGATGGGAGAACCTTCCAGAAAGACAACCATCTCTGCAGAACTCCACCAATCAGGCCTTAATGGTAGAGCGGCCAGACAGAAGCCACTCCTCAGTAAAAGGCACATGACAGCCCAGATTCTCTGGTCTGATGAAACCAAGATTGAACTCTTTGGCCTGAATGCCAAGTGTCACGTCTGGAGGAAACCTGGCACCATCCTTACGGTGAAGCATGGTGGTGGCAGCATCATGCTGTGGGGATGTTTTTCAGCTGCAGGGACTGGGAGACTAGTCAGGATCGAGGCAAAGATGTATAGAGAGATTCTTGATGAAAACCTGCTCCAGAGCGTTCAGGACCTCAGACTGGGGCGAAGGTTCATCTTCCAACAGGACAACAACCCTAAGCACACAGCCAAGACAACGCAGGATTAGCTTTGGGAGAAGTCTCTGAATGTCCTTGAGTGGCCCAGCCAGAGCCCGGACTTGAACCTGATCGAACATCTCTGGAGAGACCTGAAAATAGCTGTGCAGCAACGCTCCCCATCCAACCTGACAGAGCTTGAGAGGATCTGCAGAGAAAATGGGAGAAACTCTCCAAATACAGGTGTGCCAAGCTAGTAGCGTCATACCCAAGAAGACTCAAGGCTGTAATTGCTACCAAAGGTGCTTCAACAAAGTACTGAGTAAAGGGTCTGAATACTTATGTAAATGTGATATTTCATTTTTTTTTAATGTCTAAACCTGTTTTGGTTTTGTCATTATGGGGAATTGTGTGTAGATTGATGAGGGGGAAAAAAACAATTTAATCAATTTTAGAATAAGGCTGTAACGTAACAAAATGTGGAAAAAATCAAGGGATCTGAATACTTTCCAAATGCACTTTAGTGATTAGTTCATTGACCATAACTACAGGCCGTATACAGTGTTCCTCACTGAGATCCCTGAATTCCTATCACTTTAGCGCCCTGGCCCCATCAATTTAAAATGTATAGGGGACAGATTGGAGTGGGTGAGCATTTAGCCTTTTGGTCTGTTTTGCCCTGTAGTCACTGCCAGTTTGGAAGCCAACACCAAAACACCAAATATTCATTAATATACAATCATGTGTAAACACTTAGCAGCCAACATGCTTGCACCAATCCCATGAAATTACAGTCAAATACTGTGAAATTAGTGTATCCACGTATTAAAGGGATACTTCAGGATTTTGGCAATGTGCCAACATTCTAAAATAACCACTTCCTTATAGGTGCACTGTCCTTTTGGTCTGTTTGGCCCTGTAGACACTGTAAAGAGGTTACCATGAATTTGACAGTAGTTTACACACAGCTCGGTGACAAGTCAAATTCTGTATTTCATATCGCAGTACACATAGTGTAATATAAATATGGTATCAAAGCAAGTACTGTGTAATGACACTCAATACCTCCCCAGAGTCAGTTTTACCCACTAAGCAATGAGTCGGGGTCTGAGCCTTCTCAGGTCTCTCCTCCACCCGTTACGGGGTCTGAGCCTTCTCAGGTCTCTCCTCCACCCGTTACGGGGTCTGAGCCTTCTCAGGTCTCTCCTCCACCCGTTACGGGGTCTGAGCCTTCTCAGGTCTCTCCTCCACCCGTTACGGGGTCTGAGCCTTCTCAGGTCTCTCCTCCACCCGCTACGGGGTCTGAGCCGCTGAAGCCTCCCACCATTAGTTCTGACAAATTGAAAACCCTACGTAAAGGCTAATCTGAAGATGGTGCTGGCTGAGGCTAAAACTGGCAAGTGTAGATGGAATAGGGATATTGTTATCCACATCGGCACCAACGATGTTAGAATGAAACGGTCAGAGGCCACCAAGCGCAACATAACGTCAGCGTATAATCTAGCTAGAAATCGAGTAAAGTGTAAGGGGGAGGGGGGGGGGGGGGGGTGGTGATGAGATCTATATTGAGTAATTGTCTCTGGCCCCTCCCAGTTAGGAGGACTGATGAGATCTACATCGAGTAAGTGCCGGCAGAGTAATTGTCTCTGGCCTGCTGAGGAGTGATGGACTCCATCCTAGCTGGAGGGGTGCTACAGGACCAAGCCTGGCCTGCTGAGGAGTGTTGGACTCCATCCTAGCTGGAGGGGGGCTACAGGACCAAGCCTGGCCTGCTGAGGAGTGATGGACTCCATCCTAGCTGGAGGGGGGCTACAGGACCAAGCCTGGCCTGCTGAGGAGTGATGGACTCCATCCTGGAGGGGTGCTACAGGACCAAGCCTGGCCTGCTGAGGAGTGATGGACTCCATCCTAGCTGGAGGGGTGCTACAGGACCAAGCCTGGCCTGCTGAGGAGTGATGGACTCCATCCTAGCTGGAGGGGTGCTACAGGACCAAGCCTGGCCTGCTGAGGAGTGACGGACTCCATCCTAGCTGGAGGGGTGTTACAGGACCAAGCCTGGCCTGCTGAGGAGTGATGGACTCCATCCTAGCTGGAGGGGTGCTACAGGACCAAGCCTGGCCTGCTGAGGAGTGATGGACTCCATACTAGCTGGAGGGGTGCTACAGGACCAAGCCTGGCCTGCTGAGGAGTGATGGACTCCATCCTAGCTGGAGGGGTGCTACAGGACCAAGCCTGGCCTGCTGAGGAGTGATGGACTCCATCCTAGCTGGAGGGGTGCTACAGGACCAAGCCTGGCCTGCTGAGGAGTGACGGACTCCATCCTAGCTGGAGGGGTGTTACAGGACCAAGCCTGGCCTGCTGAGGAGTGATGGACTCCATCCTAGCTGGAGGGGTGCTACAGGACCAAGCCTGGCCTGCTGAGGAGTGATGGACTCCATCCTAGCTGGAGGGGTGCTACAGGACCAAGCCTGGCCTGCTGAGGAGTGACGGACTCCATCCTAGCTGGAGGGGTGCTACAGGACCAAGCCTGGCCTGCTGAGGAGTGATGGACTCCATCCTAGCTGGAGGGGTGCTACAGGACCAAGCCTGGCCTGCTGAGGAGTGATGGACTCCATCCTAGCTGGAGGGGTGCTACAGGACCAAGCCTGGCCTGCTGAGGAGTGATGGACTCCATCCTAGATGGAGGGGTGCTACAGGACCAAGCCTGGCCTGCTGAGGAGTGATGGACTCCATCCTAGCTGGAGGGGTGCTACAGGACCAAGCCTGGCCTGCTGAGGAGTGATGGACTCCATCCTAGCTGGAGGGGGGCTCTCATCTTATCTACCAACATAGACAGGGCTCTAACTCCTCTAGCTCCACAATGAGATAGGATGCAGGCCAGGCAGCAGGCTGTTAGCCAGCCCAATGAGACAGGGTGCAGGCCAGGCAGCAGGCTGTTAGCCAGCCTGACAGCTTAGTGGAGTCTGCCACTAGCACAGTCAGGGTAGTCAGCTCAGCTATCCCCCATTGAGACTGTATCTGTGCCTCGATCTAGGTTGGGCAAAACTAAACATGGCGGTGTTCGCCTTAGCAATCTCACTGGAATAAAGATCTCCTCCATTCCTGTCATTATTGAAAGAGATTGTGATATCGCACATCTCATAATAGGGCTACTCAATGTTAGATCCCTCACTTCCAAGGCAGTTATGGTCAATGAACTAATCACTGATCATAATCTTGATGTGATTGGCCTGACTGAAACATGGCTTAAGCCTGATGAATTTACTGTGTTAAATGAGTCCTCTCCTCCTGGTTACACTAGTGACCATATCCCCCGCGCATCCCGCGAAGGCAGAGGTGTTGCTAACATTTACGATAAATTTCAATTTACGAAAAAATTAATTGCAGTACAGTATACTCAATCACTTTTTATAGCTGCTGACTACAGGCCGTATACAGAATTCCTATCGGACCTTGTAGTCATGGCAGATAATATTCACATTTTTGGTGACTTCAATATTCATATGGAAAAGTTCACAGACCCACTCCAAAATGGCTTTCGGAGCCATCATCGACTCTGGGTTTTGCCTAATATGTCTCCAGACCTAAGCATAGCCACAGTCATACCCTGGATCTAGTTTTGTCCTGTGGAATGAATATTGTGGGTCTAAATGTTTTTCCTCATAATCCTGGACTATTGGACCACCATCTTATTACGTTTGCAATTGCAACAAGCTTTCCAAGCTTCCAGAAAATCAGAAAATTCCAGAAAACTGGAATGGAAATGGCGCTCCACCAAACTGGAAGTCTTCCGACTAGTTTGGAAAGACAGTGCCGTGCAATATTGAAGAGCCCTCACTGCTACTCGATCAGCCTACTTTTCCATCCTGATTGAGAAGAATAAAAACAATCCCAAATGTATTTTTGATACTGTCACAAAGCTAACTAAAAAGCAGCATTCCCCAAGTGAGGCCTTCACTTCAGTATTGATGAATTCATGAACTTCTTAGAAGAAAAGGTTACTCCTCTTTGAATATGTGTATTTCTCCAAAAGTAAGTTATCCTGAGTCTGCACAGAACTGCCAGGACCTAGGATCAATGGAGACACTAAAGTTTCTTAATCCTGTATCTCTTGACACATTCACAAAAATAGTCATGGCTTCTAGACCTTCCAGCTGCCTTCTGGACCCTATTCCAACTAAACTACTGAACGAGCTCCTTCCTGTGCTTGGCCCTCCTATGTTGAACATAATAAACGTCTCCCTATCCTCCGGATGTGAACCAAACTCACTAAAAGTGGCAGTAATAAAGCCTCTCATGAAAAAGCCAAACCTTGACCAGGAAAATAAATAAAAACTATCGACCTTTATCGAATCTCCCATTCCGCTTTAAAAAAAAAGCTTTTACGCAGCAACTCACTGCCTTCCTGAAGACAAATGATGTATACGAAATGCTTCAGTCTGGTTTTAGACCCCATCATAGTACTGAGACTGTATTTATTTGTATTTATTATGGATCCCCATTAGCTGCTGCCAAGGCTTACAATACATTCATTACAGAATTTACAACACACTAAGTGGGTGCCCTCAGGCCCATACTCCACTACCACATATCTACAACACAAAATCCATGTGTACGTGTGTGTATAGTGCGTATGTTATCATGTGTGTGTGCATGTGTCTATGTTTGTGTCTCTTCACAGTCCCCCCTGTTCCATAAGGTGTATTTTTACCTGTTTTTTTAATCTGATTCCATGTAGTCATGGCTCTATGTAGTACTGTGCGCCTCCCATAGTCTGTTCTGGACTGGTGGCATGTCTTGTGGGGTATGCATGGGTGTCTGAGCTGTGTGCTAGTCGTACTTTCAAATACCTCTCACAAGTACAAGTAGTGATGAAGTCAATCTCTCCTCTTCTTTGAGCCAGGAGAGATTGACATGCATATTATTAATATTAGCTCTCTGTGTACATCCAAGGGCCAGCCGTGCTGCCCTGTTCTGAGCCAATTGCAATTTTCCCAAGTCCCTCTTTGTGGCACCTGACCACATGACTGAACAGTAGTCTAGGTGCGACAAAACTAGGGCCTGTAGGACCTGCCTTGTTGATAGTGCTGTTAAGAAGGTAGAGCAGCGCTTTATTATGGACAGACTTCTCCCCATATTAGCTACTGTTGTATCAATATGTTTTGACCATGACAGTTTCCAATCCAGGGTTACTCCAAGCAGATTAGTCACCTCAACTTGCTCAATTTCCATATTATTTATTACAAGATTTTGTTGAGGTTTAGGGTTTAGTGAACGATTGGTCCCAAATACAATGCTTTTAGTTTTTTTAATATTTAGGAGAAACTTATACCTTGCCACCCACTCTGAAACTAACTGCAGCTCTTTGTTAAGTGTTGCAGTCATTTCAGTCACTGTAGTAGCTGAAGTGTATAGTGTTGAGTCATCCGCACATATAGACACTCTGGCTTTACTCAAAGCCAGTGGCATGTCTTTAGTAAAGATTGAATAAAGTAAGGGGCCTAGACAGCTGCCCTGGGGAATTCCTGATTCTACCTGGATTATGTTGGAGAGGCTTCCATTAAAGAACATCCTCTGTGTTCTGTTAGACAGGTAACTCTTTATCCACAATATAGCAGGGGGTATAAAGCCTAAACACATACGTTTTTCCAGCATCAGACTATGATCTATAATGTCAAAAGCCGCACTGAAGTCTAACAAAACAGCTCACACAATACTTTTATTATCAATTTCTCTCAGCCAATTATCAGTCATTTGTGTAAGTGCTGTGATTGTTGAATGTCCTTCCCTATAAGCGAGCTGTTGTTAAAATGTGTACTGTAATATCGCACTGTATCTGGTCAAATACAATTTTTTCCAAAACTTTACTAAGGGTTGGTAACAGGCTGATTGGTTGGCTATTTGAGCCAGTAAAGGGGGCTTTACTATTCTTAGGTAGCGGAATGACTTTTGCTTCCCTCCAGGCCTGAGGGCACACACTTCTGCAGCATTAGTAAAGATGTGATCAATACATGTTGATGATTTCATTCCTGTGCTGTTTGTAACTACCCTGGTAAATTGACTGATAACCTGAACCAGGTTGCAGGCACTGGTTACAGTTTGAAGCTTTTTCTTGAGTGGGCAGCTTGATGAAAGCCAGTCAATATTTAAATAACCCAGAAAATATACCTCTCTGTTGATATCACATATATTATCAAGCATTTCACACATATTATCCAGGATACTGACTGTTAGCACTTGGTGGTCTATAGCAGCATCCCACCAGAATGAGCTTCAGGTGAGGCAGATGAACCTGTAGCCATATTACTTCAACAGTATTTAACATGAGATCCTCTCTAAGCTTTACAGGAATGTGGTTCTGAATTTAAACAGCAACACCTCCACCATTGGCATTTCTATATTTTCTGTAAATGTTATAACCTTGTATTGCTACCACTGTATCATCAAAGGTATTGTCGAAGGAAGTTTCAGAGATAGTCAGAATATGAATGTCATCTGTTACTAGCGAGTTATTAATTTAATTAACCTTGTTTCTTAAGCTACATATGTTAACATGGGCTATTCTGAGCACTTTTCTGGGATGCTTGCTTGTTTTCATTGCTTTACTGGGAAGCTTAGCAGAAGTAGATATTCTCATGTTATTTATGTTAGTGCACGGTGAGCTGCACACAGTGGACTTCCTACTAGGGCACACCACCTCAGTGCTAACAGTATAAATCTGGTTCATAGACACTTGATTGCTGCATACAATAGTTGTAGGATCAGCAGAAGCTTTCAGGGCAGTTAGAGGGACATAAATTAGGTTACTTACATTGTGTCTACCAATGCCCATGTTATAATGTACATTTGCTAAAGCATTATGATGACTCAGCGACACAAGGTAGGGATTAACTGAGCTGGGCTTGGGTCATTGATAAGTGATTGTCTCAACGCAGCCTTATAATGCTGTAAAAGGATCCAGGAACCCAAATGATTTGGGTGGATCCCATCCTCTTTATAAAACGCGTTTTGTTTCCAAAAGGTATCGAAATTGTCAACAAAAGTTACACCCATTGAGCTGCAATAATCACGTAGCCAGTTGTGAAGAGAAAGAATCCTGCTAAAGCGTTCAATGTCACGATTCAGAGAGGGCACAGGGCCAGATATGATGGGTCTTTTGTTAGTGTCTAGCAGAGAGTCAATCAGCTCTTTGAAATCCAGTTTCAACTGTTCAGAGCTGCCCTTCATAATGTCATTAAAACCCAGCTGGACTACGATAGAGTCGATGTCCATGTCCTGGCGTAGAACATTCGGGAGCAGCTTAGTAATGTAATTTACTCGAGCGCCGGGATAGCACATTGTTGTTGCACCAGGAACAGTCAAATTTCTTACCATGGAGCTGCCCAAAATCACGGCTGGCGAGAAGGATGAGGAAATCCGCCCACTCTCACACTTCACAGGATGGTGCAGGCCTCCGACAGATGAAGAAGCCCTGCTCGATCCAGAGCAGGGATGGAAGGTTACCGACGTTGACTTCGACATCATAGGGGAAGGAGTAGGAGGAGTAGGCTGCAGACAGGTATGCCTATGGTAGGCACTGCAACTGCAGACACAGGTACCCCCAGCGACGAAGGTGCAGGAAGATCAGGATCCAGGGCGGCGAAACTATCCGCTCCGGCCATCTCGTTGGGAGTGTAGACTGCTCCGGCCATCTCGTTGGGAGTGTAGACTGCTCCGGCCATCTCGTTGGGAGTGTAGACTGCTCCGGCCATCTCGTTGGGAGTGTAGACTGCTCCGGCCATCTCGTTGGGAGTGTAGACTGCTCCGGCCATCTCGTTGGGAGTGTAGACCGCTCCGGCCATCTCGTTGGGAGTGTAGACCGCTCCGGCCATCTCGTTGGGAGTGTAGACCGCTCCGGCCATCTCGTTGGGAGTGTAGACCGCTCCGGCCATCTCGTTGGGAGTGTAGACCGCTCCGGCCATCTCGTTGGGAGTGTAGACTGCTCCGGCCATCTCGTTGGGAGTGTAGACTGCTCCGGCCATCTCGTTGGGAGTGTAGACTGCTCCGGCCATCTCGTTGGGAGTGTAGACTGCTCCGGCCATCTCGTTGGGAGTGTAGACTGCTCCGGCCATCTCGTTGGGAGTGTAGACTGCTCCGGCCATCTCGTTGGGAGTGTAGACTGCTCCGGCCATCTCGTTGGGAGTGTAGACTGCTCCGGCCATCTCGTTGGGAGTGTAGACTGCTCCGGCCATCTCGTTGGGAGTGTAGACTGCTCCGGCCATCTCGTTGGGAGTGTAGACTGCTCCGGCCATCTCGTTGGGAGTGTAGACTGCTCCGGCCATCTCGTTGGGAGTGTAGACTGCTCCGGCCATCTCGTTGGGAGTGTAGACTGCTCCGGCCATCTCGTTGGGAGTGTAGACTGCTCCGGCCATCTCGTTGGGAGTGTAGACTGCTCCGGCCATCTCGTTGGGAGTGTAGACTGCTCCGGCCATCTCGTTGGGAGTGTAGACTGCTCCGGCCATCTCGTTGGGAGTGTAGACTGCTCCGGCCATCTCGTTGGGAGTGTAGACTGCTCCGGCCATCTCGTTGGGAGTGTAGACTGCTCCGGCCATCTCGTTGGGAGTGTAGACTGCTCCGGCCATCTCGTTGGGAGTGTAGACTGCTCCGGCCATCTCGTTGGGAGTGTAGACTGCTCCGGCCATCTCGTTGGGAGTGTAGACTGCTCCGGCCATCTCGTTGGGAGTGTAGACTGCTCCGGCCATCTCGTTGGGAGTGTAGACTGCTCCGGCCATCTCGTTGGGAGTGTAGACTGCTCCGGCCATCTCGTTGGGAGTGTAGACTGCTCCGGCCATCTCGTTGGGAGTGTAGACTGCTCCGGCCATCTCGTTGGGAGTGTAGACTGCTCCGGCCATCTCGTTGGGAGTGTAGACTGCTCCGGCCATCTCGTTGGGAGTGTAGACTGCTCCGGGCCTCTCGTTGGGAGTGTAGACTGCTCCGGCCATCTCGTTGGGAGTGTAGACTGCTCCGGCCATCTCGTTGGGAGTGTAGACTGCTCCGGCCATCTCGTTGGGAGTGTAGACTGCTCCGGCCATCTCGTTGGGAGTGTAGACTGCTCCGGCCATCTCGTTGGGAGTGTAGACTGCTCCGGCCATCTCGTTGGGAGTGTAGACTGCTCCGGCCATCTCGTTGGGAGTGTAGACTGCTCCGGCCATCTCGTTGGGAGTGTAGACTGCTCCGGCCATCTCGTTGGGAGTGTAGACTGCTCCGGCCATCTCGTTGGGAGTGTAGACTGCTCCGGCCATCTCGTTGGGAGTGTAGACTGCTTTGCGGGAGGCCGCTGTCTTCGGCTTCCACGGCTCGTGACCTGCTGTGCTCCTTCGACTCCGCTATCAGATGGGGGAGGAGAGACAGGAGATGGCTTCCATGGCGAATGAACCCCGGGCAACACCGGCCAGTCGCATAATGACAAACTATAAGACGGAGATGCATCCAACATGCACGAACGCCGTCCAGCCACCGGCAAAAGAAAAGGTAAACATTCCACTCTGCGTTTTCCCCAGTTTCTTCCGTAGGCTGGCGACCTGCGTGATCAAGGAAGCCACCTCAAGCCTATGATCCTCGGCAAGCAAACAATTGTCGCATTGGAACTCTGAGTGATCCGGTTTGTCCTGAAACAAAGCGTAGTAGATACAGCTCCTACAGCGCTGGAACCGTTCATTTAATTCTCCAGACAAAGAGGGCTCCATTGGAAAACTCATCTGGGACTAACTCATGAAGGTGGTAAATTACCTTTTAATGGCGTTAGACCAAGGCTCTGCATCTGTTCTCGTGCTCCTAGACACCATCGATCACGTTCTTTTGGAGAGATTGGAAAACCCTAATTGGTCTACAAGGACAGGTTTCTGCTTGGTTTAGATCTTATCTGTCAAAAATATATCAGTTCATCTCTGTGGATGGTTTGTCCTCTGACAAATCAATGGTAAGTTTCGGTGTTCCTCAAGGTTCCGTTCTAGGAACACTATTGTTTCCAATATATATTCTACCTCTTGGTGATGTCATTCAGAAACACAATGTCAACTTTCATTGCTATGTGGACGACACACAGCTCTACATTTTGATGACACATGGTGAAGCCCCAAAATGGCCTACCCTGGAAGCCTGTGTTTCAGACATAAGGAAGTGGATGGAGGCAAATGTTTTACTTTTAAACTCGGACAAAACAGAGATGCTAGTTCTAGGTCCCAAGAAACAAAGAGATCTGCTTTTGGATCTGACAATTAATCTTGATGGTTGTACAGGTCGTCTCAAAAGAAACTGTGAAGGACCTCGGCGTTACTCTGGACCCTGATCTCTCTTTTGACGAACATATCAAGAATATTTCAAGGACAGCTTTTTTCCATCTTCGTAACATTGCAAAATTCATACACATCTTTCCAGAAATGATGCAGAAAAGCTGAAGCACCAAAAAATGCTTAGCCTGGAAGCCTGGAAGCCTGGAAGCCTGTGTTTCAGACATAAGGAAGTGGATGGCGGCAAATGTTTTACTTTTAAACTCAGAGATGCTAGTTCTAGGTCCCAAGAAACAAAGAGATCTGCTGTTTGATCTGACAATTAATCTTTGATGGGGTAGCTTTTTTCCATCGTCATAACATTGCAAAAATCTGACACTTCTTGTCTAAAAATGATGCAGAAAAGCTAATCCATGCTTTTTTCACTTCTAGATTAAACTACTGCAATGCTCTCCTCTCCGGCTACCCGGATAAAATACTAAATAAACTTCAGTTAGTGCTAGATACGGCTGCTATATTCTTGACTAGAACCAAAAAGTATGATCATATTACTCCAGTGCTAACCTCTGGCTTCCTGTTAAGGCTAAGGCTGATTTCAAGATTTTACTGCTAACCTACACAGCATTACATGGACTTGCTCCTACGTACAGTATCTCTCCGATTTGGTCCTGCAGTACAGGCCTACATGACGCTACCGTCAAAAGATGCAGGCCTCCTTATATTCCAGCTGGAGGCAGGGCTTTCTCCTATGGAGCTACATTTTTTATGGAATGGTCTGCCTATCCATGTGAGAGACGCAGACTCGGTCTCGACCTTTAAGTCTTTACTGAAGACTCATCTCTTCAGTAGGTCCTATGATTGGGTGTAGTCTGGCCCAGGGGTGCGAAGGTGAACGGCAAAGCACTGGAAAGATGAAGCGCCCTTGCTGCCTCTGCCTGGCCAGCTCCCCTCTCTCCACAGGGATTCTCTGCCTCTGACGCTATTACAGGGGTTGAGTCACTGGCTTGCTAGTGCTCTCCCATGCCGTCCCTAGGAGAGGTGCATCACGTCTTGACAGGCTTTTTTCTGCTACAGTCACTGTACTCGACTTGAGTGGGTTGAGTCACAGACGTGATCTTCCTGTCCGGTTTTGCACCCCCTCGGGCTCGTGCGGTGGAGGAGATCTTCGTGGGCTATACTCAGCCTTGTCTCAGGGTAGTACGTTGGTGGTCTGTTGATATCCCTCTAGTGGTGTGGGGGCTGTGCTTTATTAAAGTGGGTGGGGTTATATCCTGCCTGGTTGGCCCTGTCTGGGGTATCGTCGGACGGGGCCACAGTGTCCCCCAATCCCCCCCCCCCCCCCCCCCCCCCCCCGTCTCAGCATCAAATGTGCAGGGGGGGGGGGTAGGGTTAGTCTCTCCTATCTGGTGTAAGTTTTCTGTCTTATCTGGTGTCCTGTGTGAACTTGAGTATGCTCCCTCTAATTCTCCCATCTCTTTCTCGCTCTCTCTCTCCCCTCCCGGAGGACCTGAGCCCTAGGACCATGCCTCAGGACTACCTGGCCTGATGACTCCTGGCTGTCCCTGGCTATGGAACCCTGTCCTGTTCACCGGACGTGCTACCTTGTCCCAGACCTGCTGTTTTTGACCCTCTGTCTCCCTCTCCCTCTCTCTCTCGCCCTCTCCCTCTCTACCTCACCTGCTGTCTCGACCTGAATACTCAGCTAGGAAAAGCCAACTGACATTTACTCCTGAGGTGCTGACCTGTTGCACCCTCTACAACCACTGTGATTATTATTTGACCCTGCTGGTCATCTATGAATGTTTGAACATCTTGGAGAACAATCTGGCCTTAATGGCCATGTACTCTTATAATCTCCACCCGGCACATCCAGAAGAGGCCTGGCCACCCCTCAGAGCCTGGTTCCTCGCTAGGTTTCTTCCTAGGTTCCTGCCTTTCTAGGGAGTCTTTCTTAGCCACTGTGCTTCTACATCTGCATTGCTTGCTGTTTGGGGTTTTAGGCTGGGTTTCTGTATAAGCACTTTGTGACATCTGCTGATGTAAAAACTGCTTTATATATTTTTTTTTATTGATTGATTGAATACCGTAAAATGTACTGTATTTTACTGTAAAAAACGAAATGCTACCGTAATCGGAATGAATGAATTAATTAAAGGGGATACTTGGGGATGTTGGCAATGAGGCCCTTTATCTACTTCCCCAGAGTCAGATGAACTCGTGGATACCATTTGTATGTCTCTGTGTCCAGTATGAAGAAAGAGCCAAACTAGCGCTAGCGCAATTGCTAACTAGCATTAGCACAATGACTGGAAGTCTATGGGTATCATGCACAGACTTCCAGTCATTGCACTAACTCTAGTCAGCATTGGCTTGCAATTTCCTTCATACTGGACACAGAGACATAAAAATGTTATCCAGGAGTTCATCTGACTCTGGGGGAGTAGATAAAGGGCCTCATTGCCAACATCCCAAAGTATCCCTTTAATTCATTCATTCATTCCGATTACGGTAGCATTTAGTTTTTTACAGTATAAAACAGCACATTTTACGGTATTGTACTGTGTCATTACACAGTACTTGCTTTGATACCGTATTTACAGTTGAAGTCGGAAGTTTACATACACTTAGGTTGGAGTCATTAAAACTTGTTTTTCAACCACTCCACACATTTCTTGTGAAGAAACTATAGTTTTGACAAGAAAGATTATTTCACATAATTTATTGTATCACAATTCCAGTGGGTCAGAAGTTTACATACACTAAGTTGACTGTGCCTTTAAACAGCTTAGAAAATTCCAGAAAATGACGTCATGGCTTTAGAAGCTTCTGATAAGGCTAATTGACATAATTTGAGTCAATTGGAGGTGTACCTGTGGATGTATTTCAAGGCCTACCTTCAAACTCAGTGCCTCTTTGCTTGACATCATGGGAAAATAAAAAGAAATCAGCCAAGACCTCAGAAAAATAATTGTAGACCTCCACAAGTCTGGTTCATCCTTGGGAGCAATTTCCAAACGCTTGAAGGTACCACGTTCATCTGTACAAACAATAATACGTAAGTATAAACACCATGGGACCACGCAGCCATCATACTGCTCAGGAAGGAGACGTGTTCTGTCTCCTAGAGATGAACGTACTTTGGTGCGAAAAGTGCAAATCAATCCCAGAACAACAGCAAAGGACCTTGTGAAGATGCTGGAGGAAACAGGTACAAAAGTATCTACATCCACAGTAAAATGAGTCCTATATCGACATAACCTGAAAGGCAGCTCAGCAAGGAAGAAGCCACTGCTCCAAAACCGCCATGAAAAAGCCAGACTACGGTTGCACATGGGGACAAAGATCGTACTTTTTTGAGAAATGTCCTCTGGTCTGATGAAACAAAAATAGAACTGTTTGGCCATAATGACCACCGTTATGTTTGGAGGAAAAAGGGGAAGGCTTGCAAGCCGAAGAACACCATCCCAACTGTGAAGCACCGGGGTGGCAGCATCATGCTTGGTCGCAAATGGGTCTTCCAAATGGATAATGACCCCAACCATACTTCCAGTTGTGGCAAAATGGCTTAAGGACAACAAAGTCAAGGTATTGGAGTGGCCATCACAAAGCCCTGACCTCAATCCTATAGAAAATGTGTGGGCAGAACTGAAAAAGCGTGTGCGAGCAAGGAGGCCTGCAAACCTGACTCAGTTACACCAGCTCTGTCAGGAGAATGGGCCAAAATTCACCCAACTTATTGTGGGAAGCTTGTGGAAGGCTACCCGAAACATTTGACCCAAGTTAAACAATTTAAAGGCAATGCTACCAAATACGAATTGAGTGTATGTAAACTTCTGACCCACTGGGAATGTGAGGAAAGAAATAAAAGCTGAAATAAATCATTCTCTCTACTATTATTCTGACATTTCACATTCTTAAAATAAAGTGGTGATCCTAACTGACCTAAGACAGGGAATTTTTACTAGGATGAAATGTCAGGAATTGTGAAAAACTGAGTTTAAATGTATTTGGCTAAGGTGTATGTAAACCTCCGACTTCACCTGTTATATTACAGTAGGTGTACTGTAATATGAAATACAGAATTTTACTTGTCACCGAGCTGAGTGTAAACTACTGTCAAATTCATGGTAACCCCTTTACAGTGCACCTATAAGGAAGGGGTTATTTTAGAATGTTGGCACATTGTTTAAAGCCACTAGAGTAATATTTGTGGTCATATAATCCAATGAGAATGAATAGGCCTAACCGTTCTGGGAGTGGATAATGGACCTATAGGCCTAACCGTTCTGGGAGTGGATAATGGACCTATAGGCCTAACCGTTCTGGGAGTGGATAATGGACCTATAGGCCTAACCGTTCTGGGAGTGGATAATGGACCTATAGGCCTAACCGTTCTGGGAGTGGATAATGGACCTATAGGCCTAACCGTTCTGGGAGTGGATCATGGACCTACACCCAGTTTTGCGGGGCTCGATGTGGGTATTTCAATGAATCACCGAAGAACAATATTTCCTTAGTTGGTAGCATTTTTAAATAAAAAAAGTAACGTCACTCCTGTATCACGTTTAGTGTTTGTTTACGAGATGAGATTCTCTCTGCAACATCACCAGACTGGGTCCACTGCTCTGTGATTTCGTGGTAATTTCATCCAACTGCTTTCATCGGGGTGCTGAATATCAGATTTTTACCAAAGGCTCCTCAGAAAATTGCTCTCCAGTCGTAAAGTTTGC
>CM062499.1:47836319-47851319 GCA_031479575.1 Coregonus ussuriensis | reverse complement strand
GAAAGTGAAGTTGTGGCAGTGATCCCTACCAACATCACCCATGGGGTAAACTGAGAAATTACAGTGGATCTGTCCCACCTCAAATTGGTTGTTTCTCTCATGATGTGTTTTCTAACAGCAGAATTAACCTATAGCTAGCCTATATATTTAATTCACACCATTTGCCGTCTCTCATCAGTAGACTAAATACGGTGGTCAATCTCATTTCAATATGTGGTCAGGTTTTATTTTACAACTGACCAAATTACCAAAGAACAACTGTTTTATTTCACTGGCAGGCACTATGACCTTTTCAAGTAGTTACCAAATGTGTTTTATTAATAATAAAACACAAGTATTAAGTAAAAATGCAGCAAAAGGAATTAAATTCAAAGTCTTGATAAAACCATATAATTACCACCTGAAATAGTCTAAAATAGTATTACGAAATATATACTGTTATTATAAAATATCTGATAATTATGAAGTTATATCAGAAGAAAACAAAGGAATCAAACATAAACGAGTGCTGTGGTCGGCAGGCTTGAACAAAGAAACAGATGACCACATTATGTTTTCCACCTTAATACATATTATGATGTATAATAAAATGCAGAACAGAATAGAAAATAATACAATAAAATACAATTGGATAAAATACAATAGAATTGAATAGAACAGAATTGAACAGAATTGAACAGAACAGAATATAACAGAATATAACAGAATATAACAGAATATAACAGAATATAACAGAATATAACAGAATATAATAGAATATAACAGAATATAATAGAATATAATAGAATATAACAGAATAGTATAGATCGTTCCAAGTTGTGTTAGTGTGTTTCTCAGTGAGAGCACTATTAAGACATTAAAAAACATCTTTATCAGAAAGGAAAATAAACGCAAATTCAACTCACTGATCCGCTCAGAGCCGGGGTTAATCACCCTCCATTCACTGCACGTGTGTGTGTGTGTGTGTGTGTGTGTGTGTGTGTGTGTGTGTGTGTGTGAGGGAGGGAGATAACTGGTGATCAGAAGACCCGTCAGAAGTAGAAAGGGTGGCTGACAGATGGGAGGAGAGCCAGAGACAGCGCGAGACAAAGAGCAGAAAATTGAGCGAGCCCAGAAAACTGAGCTAGCCCAGGAAATTGAGAGGAACAGAGCTGAACCGTGTGCGTACCGCGTTGCCCCTCCGTGGAGGATCAGGTGACACCTCAAAAAATAACGGTCAGGCCGCACAGGAGAGGAGAACGGGCTGCACCGGCCAAGATCTAGTTATCTTTTTAGAACACACAGGAGAAAATTCCTCTTTTGTCTGTCTCGTTTCACCACTGAAGGTCACATGCAGTTGGCCACGGTGTTTTTTTAGATGCCATTTTGGAGAGGCACGAGTCATTCGGTCTCTGGGGCAGGTCATCAAATCACCCTAATTAACAAGCTATCAGACAGGTAAGAGTCACTGTGCCTTTTCCCGCTCCTTCTGAACTCCACACGGCTTTCTGGGGAGGAGGGGTACCCAACCCAACCTAACCTAAAAACAACATCTCAGTCAGAAAATGGCTGCCGCCACTCACTCTTTCCACAGCCTCAATGTTCTCCCTGCCTTCATTGAGGAAAAGTACTATTTCATTCATGCCATTTCCGTTCATTCATCAGCGCGCGGGCCAGCAGACCCTCCGAGTTCCACACAAACATTCTTATCAATGGAGCTGACGTCAGTCGCGCCGCGTCACTTCATCAGGAGGGGGGGACGCCGCGTCACTTCATCAGGAGGGGGGGGGGGTATATAAAGGAAAGTTGCGCTGGCCGTGGTGCTGAAAACTCTACTCACGACGCGCAGATGCGACAACTAAAGTGTTTTTGACAGTTGTTCGTTGAGAAACAAACACATCACAAGACTATTGACCCCAAAATAAAACAACCAATATCACATTTTCAGATAGTTGATAGTCCAGTCGCCCGGGACAAGAGAAGAGGTTGAAGAAGTCGAAACTGTTTATTAATAATTTATGAAGTGTAGGCTGAGAGACTACGAGAGGCACGAGATACAGCACTTATCCCTCGCAGGAATACAGGTGAGTTCCAGCATCTCCCTCGCTTCGTTTTTCTCTGTTTCTCTCCCACACCAGGCGCAGAAAACGGTTGTCTGTTGGATAATGCGTTGATATTATAACCAAACTCTCCGGGGAATGAACACGTCATACGTATTAGAGGACTCTCCATGGTTGGAAACTAGAATAGTGTTCGGTTGATTAATTTAAAAGGAGCAGTTTACAGAACAGATCGACTGAAGGCATCCAAAGGAGTGCGTAAAACGGAGGGAGACAGTGTGGAAATGTTCTGCCGGAGCTGCCCATACGATACTGTGGTTTAAACATAAATTAGGTTGTCAGAGAAACAACTCTCTGTTTGTCCCCTGCTGTGTATTTATTGCACAGAGGGAACGTTTTATGGTGTCTTGAACAATCTGGATAGAGTGTAGGATTGACTAAGTTCCGTTTTATTTGGGTTGGAAACTCTGAAGAGGCGCAGCGACAGTGGCAAAGTGCATCTAGCCTATAATAACTATTGCAGCCTATATATGTGATTAGACTAGACACCCCAAAATATAGAACTATAGTTATAATATTAAAGGCTATAGATTAGGCAACAGGCACTCCAAATGTTACAGCAGTCTAGTAAATTAATATAGGCTATTGTAAATAACGATGAAACGTAAAATAAATATTGCCATAGCCTCCTGAACCATGGAATAAATGAGTGCGTCTATCTTTACTGGTGCCTTATTTCACAATATTTTCTGGCTATTTTTTCTTTGCTTTCCTCACAAGAACGAAATGCTCTCACAATGGTGCCCATCTCCTCATGGCTAGCTTGAAAATTCAAATGTGCATATAACGCATTTATAACATAGGCACATTTACCCGTCACCATTTTGGCTACGTTGTGAATACCTCAGATTTGCTTTATTTTAAATAGGCGGCTAGAATCTAGATCCATTCTTCTCTCGCTCCTCAACTAAACGTGACCACCCCCCCCAAAAAAAAACAGCACAGACAGCATTTCACACACAGATCCGGGAAAAAAAAGAGTGACCGCTCTTTCTGACGTTCTACATACCTTACCGTTCGACTTCGGACAGAGACGAGAGGTGTCATAATAACGAACTCAGCCGTGAATAGTTGAAGGGAACCAGAGAGCGGGTTAACGTTGACAACGTGGCTCGCGGTTTTACGCATGGCTGTCCTCATGCGCAGCGCAGCCAGACGACTCGGGCTCGGGTCCATATGGAAGCATCGGAATGCAGCTGCGGGTGTGCTGCAGCCAGACGGATAAACCAGCACTAACGGCTTCATACTGTCGGTGTTGTCCGGTCGCTGTCATTATTCCGCATGTATGACGCTATGAAGTCGATAGCCGGTTAGTCTGTATGTCTTGTTTTGGGTGTCTGAGGTGAGGACGGTGTTTTTTGTTCCGGGAGAATATGGGAGAATATGTCAATGCAATTTAGATACCAGCTTTGACTGTTTTGAGTTTACAATTTTGTTCTCCAAAAATGTATACATTTGAAACACATAGGCTGCATGGCTACAAATACATATTTTAGCCATCTGTTTCTCCGGCTGTACCAAAACCAGTACTGAACGAAGTGTTGATTTAAAGGCTCCTCCAACATCTGTTAGAAATCAACAGAAGCCTCCCTTGGAATTGTGTCTGATGTCATCATATAATGTCATATAGGATTCGGTAGAAACGGTTGGTCGTCATATAGGACTCGGTAGAAACGGTTGGTCATCATATAGGATTCGGTAGAAACGGTTGGTCGTCATATAGGATTCGGTAGAAACGGTTGGTCATCATATAGGATTCGGTAGAAACGGTTGGTCGTCATATAGGATTCGGTAGAAACGGTTGGTCATCATATAGGATTCGGTAGAAACGGTTGGTCATCATATAGGATTCGGTAGAAACGGTTGGTCGTCATATAGGACTCGGTAGAAACGGTTGGTCGTCATATAGGATTCGGTAGAAACGGTAGGGTCGTCATTTAGGATTCGGTAGAAACGGTAGGGTCGTCATATAGGATTCGGTAGAAACGGTAGGGTCGTCATATAGGATTCGGTAGAAACGGTAGGGTCGTCATTTAGGATTCGGTAGAAACGGTAGGGTCGTCATATAGGATTCGGTAGAAACGGTAGGGTCGTCATTTAGGATTCGGTAGAAACGGTTGGTCGCCATATAATCTCTCGTGGACAGATTCTGTGTAAACAGCTCACGTAGAATTATATGATTACGAGAAGCAATTATTTCTGTTGTTTGTTTGTTTTCATCATTGAGCCTACGAACCAGGATTCGGCGAAGACGGTGCTTAAACTGGGGAGGTGATTTCAAGCCGCCTGCGGATGATAAACGGTTTACACTAGATTCCACAGCCACAAAGTCAAAATTGGCTATATCATAAGATTTAACGAAAACAAAAATGAGCTTTTTGTCCATGATAAACACGGGTGAAATTAGTGGAAGGGATGGGTTTGGCAGAGAGTTTCCTTTTGTGAGGGAGGAGACTTCGCTTCCTTCCTTCGCACAACGGTAATCACAATTTCTAGCAGCATTCCCCCCAGAAGTAAAACATTTTCGTGAGAATTTTACTTCTGGATAATGTTCTTAAGAGGGGGTAATTTTTTTAAAAAAAAATTCGTATCTCAACTCTCCCCTGAGACAGGTTCAGAGATTGGGGTCACGGCCAGTGATCAGCCGTTACCAATGGCAACCCTGGAGCATTTACATTTTTGTCATTTAGCAGACACTCCAGAGCGATTTACAGCAGTGAGTGTATGTATTTTCATACTGGTCCCCCGTGGGAATCGAACCCATAAACCTGGCGTTGCAAGTGCCATGCTCTATCAACTGAGCCACGCGGGACCAGTTAGGGTGAAGTGCCTTGCTCAAAGGCACATTGACAGATTTTTCACCTTGTTGGCTTGGGGATTTTAATTGGCGACCGTGGGAGGGAGGGAGGGAGGGAGGTTGTATATAAACTGGATCTATAAATAAAATGTATGATAATAAAAAATGTTAAATATGTTTATTTATTATTTTATCTGTAATCAAAAACGCTATATAAATTAAATGTATTATTGTTATTATTATTATTGTATATATTTTTTTACTGCTACTGCCTCTTTACCATGTCTACACCATTAATTAGATTGAGAACAGACACAGTGGAACACAGTACTATATCGACGCTGCTAAAAGGGATGCGATTTCCTGCTTTTCTGAAGTAATTTTATTCATCCCATCATTTAAATGGACATACCCTTTAAGGGATACTGCAAGGTTCTGGCAATTACAATAATAATAAATATCGCACTCCATGCCTTTAATTTGTATAGTGCTTTTCATTACAGTGTTATCTCAAAGCTCTACAAAAATACAAATCATGATAATAAAAATAAAAAATGCAATGTCAACATCATACATTTAGAATCAAGGCAGGAAATAGCAATAATACATCCTAAAAGGACTTTCCAGATTAGGACTAGAAGAAAGACCGTCTGTGGAAATGGGTTTTAAAATCCTAAAAGGACTTTCCAGATTAGGACTAGAAGAAAGACCGTCTGTGGAAATGTTTTGTAAGGCCCGTTTTTAAACGTTCTGATTGATGGAGCGCCTCTCAGATGGTCAGGGAGAGCATTCCATAGGCGAGGGGGCAAGTGAGCAGAAGGCACGGTCACCCCATAGTACGGAGACGTGTCTTGGGGGGCTTGAAGCAGTAGGGAGCGGAAGGCACGGTCACCCCATAGTACGGAGACGTGTCTTGGGGGGCTTGAAGCAGTAGGGAGCGGCTGGAGCGGAGAGTGCGAGGTGGCTCGTTGATAGGGGTGAGGTCCCTGATGGAGATGGAGCGGAGAGTGCGAGGTGGCTCGTTGATAGGGGTGAGGTCCCTGATGGAGGTGGAGCGGAGAGTGCGAGGTGGCTCGTTGATAGGGGTGAGGTCCCTGATGGAGGTGGAGCGGAGAGTGCGAGGTGGCTCGTTGATAGGGATGACGTCCCTGATGTAGGTGGGACTCGATCCATTCAACGCTTTAAACACTAGGAGGAGGATTTGAAAGTGAATCCTCTAGTTGACCGGTAGCCACAGGACTTCAGCAGGGATGGTTGTGATGTGGGCTGACTTCCTGGTCCTGGTCAGGACTCGGACAGCACTATTCTGGAGAAGTTGTAGCCTCTGAAGTGATTTAAGGCCTCCGAGTAGAGCGGCAGGTAGCTTTTAGTGGTTAAGAGCGTTGTGCCAGTAACCGAAAGGTCGCTGGTTCTAATCCCCGAGCCGACTAGGTGAAAAATCTGTCGATGTGCCCTAGAGCGTTGCCGTAGTCGATCCGGGAGAAGATGAAGGCATGGACGAGTTTCTCTGCATCTGGCTGGGAGAGCGATGGTTTGAGCCGGGCGATGTTTCTTAGATAGAAAAATTATATCAAACTTGACCCCCCAATGTTGGAGATGAGAGAGGACAGATGGATGGCTTGACCGTCAATTTTAGGCCAGATGTTTCCAGCAGTGGTGACCTGCTTGACCCAGTAAGCATAGCCTCAGTCTCGTTGCTGTTCAGCTGGAGGAAGTTCTCTTTCATCCCATACCCTGATGTCATCTAGGCAGCTGCTGAGTTTTCCTGAGATGGTATCTGGCTGGGTGTTAATGTAGACCTGGGGATCATCAGCGTAGCAGTGGATGTTCATGTTCTAGTCTCTGAGGATTTGGCTGAGAGGGAGCATGTAGATTAGGAACAGAATAGGTCCCAAAAACATGACCGCTGTGGGACATCGCATGTGACTGTAGACTCCTCCGATCTGGACACTCCAATCGTGATGTATTGCTTCCTATTGGAGAGGTAGGAGGAGAACCAATTCAGAGCAGTTCCAGAGACACCAGTGTGCTCTCTGAGACGCCGCAGGAGGATGTTGCGGTGTCAAGCATAACTGAGATCTAAGAAGAGGAGGATGCTGGGAGATCCTGTATCTGCAGCCATCAGTAGGTCGTTGGTAACTCTCACCAGAGCTGTTTCGGTGCTGTGCAAGGGCCGGAAGCCAGACCGGAAAACTGTGTACAGCTGATTGGAAGACAGATGGGATTGAAGCTGGTTTGCAACTACTTTCTCCAGTACTTTTGATAGGAAGGGGAGGGTTGGAGACGAGCCTGTAGTTGAATAGGATGTCCTGGTCAAGGTTGGGTTTCTTCAGTAAGGGGGTGACTGCAGCTGTTTTGAAGAGTGATGGTACCTCCCCCAGTCAGCAGGGACTTGTTGATGAGGGTGGTGACAAACTGAAGCAGGCTAGATGAGCAGGTTACGAGTAGGGATGTAGGGACAGGGTCAAGGGAGCAAGTGATGGCCTTCATTTTAAAGATGATTGACTGCACAGCGGTGGATGGGACTTCATGTGAAGCTGCTGAGGGGAGGGGCAGTCTGGGTTGGGGGTGGGGCTCAGGAGGTGGGGTTCAGGTCATCTAAGAGGCCATGATGTTTGTTCTGACGTTGTCAATCTTTATTCTTGAATCATTCTGAGAAGCAGCGACTGCACTTCTCGGATGAGGCTGCATGATTTTGCAGGGTTGAGAAGACAGTTAATGGTTTGGACCAGGGTCTGGCGTTAGCTTCGTTGTGGAGTAGAAGGCTGATCGTGCTTTAGGGCAGCAGAGTAGCTCGCTTGGTGGTCTTTGTAGGCCAGTAGATGGACAGTGAGGCCATCCTTCTCCAACACACTTTTTGTGTGTTTTTTTTTTTTTTTCGGACGCAAGGATGTTCAGGGTAGTACTCAGAGTGCTGCTGTACAGGTTGACCATGTCATCGAGGGCCAGCTCACTGCAGGCAGACTCAGAGGTGAGCTGGATGTGTTCCTGGAAGAGGGATGGGTCGAAAGGTCCTCTTTGGGCGGTGGAGAGGAGTGGCAGCAGTCAGAGACAGTGTCACAGCCTGGTGGTCAGATAGTTTGAGGACTTCCAAGTCAGAGGCAGGGACAACTCCAGTGAAAATGAGGTGTGTTGTGTGTCCACCGTTGTGGGTGGGGGACATTAACATGTTGCACATAATAATATAATAATATGCCATTTAGCAGACGCTTTTATCCAAAGCGACTTACAGTCATGTGTGCATACATTTTTACATATGGGTGGTCCCGGGGATCGAACCCACTACCCTGGTGTTACAAGCGCCATGCTCTACCAGCTGAGCTACAGAGGACAGTCCATCAAGTTGAGGAAGTCAGCAGCCGAGTCACCCAAAATCAGAATGTTGGAGAGGGTGGGGCATACGGAGGTTAATGGTTCAGAAAACCCAGGAATAAAAGAGGTGCTTGTCTTGGGGCGGCAGTAAACCAGGATAAACCCAGGAATAAAAGAGGTGCTTGTCTTGGGGCGGCAGTAAACCAGGATAAACCCAGGAATAAAAGAGGTGCTTGTCTTGGGGCGGCAGTAAACCAGGATAAACCCAGGAATAAAAGAGGTGCTTGTCTTGGGGCGGCAGTAACAATGATGATTTGGTTGTTTACATGTAAAAGCAGGGAACTCAAAAGACTGAAAATCAGCAACAGTCAATGGGTTTAAAATAAAGCATGCTCTGTATAAAACATTATTTCAAACAATTATCCTGTATTTCTACTTACCCAGAGTCAGATGAACTCGTTATGTCAGCATTGGCTTGCAAAGCAACCTCGAACTTTCTTCACACTGGACACTGAAATTCTCAGTATCTCTTTAAACCAGTTGGCTATAGGTCAATTTATAGATGGGGCTATAGGTCAAATGATATACAACCTCCCTGCTCGCTCCCTACCACCCTCCCTCTCCCTCCACCTCCCTCCCTCTTCCTCCCTCCCTGCTCCATCCCTCTCCCTCCACCTCCCTCCCTCACTCCCCATCTCTCCCTCCCTGCTCCCTCCCTCTCCCTCCCCCTCCCTTCTCCATCCCTCTCCCTCCCTCCATCCCTCCCTCCCTCCCCTCCCTCCCTCTCCCTCCCTGCTCCCTCCCTCCCCCTCTCTCCCTCCCTGCTCCCTACCTCCCTCTTCCTCCCTACCTGCTCCCTCCCTCTTCCTCCCACCCTGCTCCCTCCCTCCCTCTTCCTCCCTCCCTGCTCCCTCCCTCCACCTCCCTCCCTCACTCCCCCTATCTGCCTCCCTGCTCCCTCCCTCTCCCTCCCTCTCCCTCCCCTCCCTGCTCCCTCCCTCTCCCTCCCTCCCTCCCTCCCTCCCTCCCTCCCTCCCTCCCTCCCTCCCTCCATCTCTCCCTCCCTGCTCCCTCCCTCTCTGCTCCATCCCCCTCCCTCCCTCCCTCCCTCCCTCCCTCCCTCCCTCCCTCCCTCCCTCCCTCCCTCCCTCCCTCCCTCCCTCCCTCCCTCCTCCCTCCCTCCCTCCCTCCCTCCCTCCCTCTTCCCTCCCTGCTCACTCCATCCCCCTCTCTCCCTCCCTGCTCCCTACCTCCCTCTTCCTCCCTACCTGCTCCCTCCCTCTTCCTCCCTCCCTGCTCCCTCCCTCCCTCTTCCTCCCTCCCTCCACCTCCCTCCCTCACTCCCCCTCACTGCCTCCCTGCTCCCTCCCTCTCCCTCCCTCTCCCTCCCTCCCCCTCCCTGCTCCCTCCCTCTCCCTCCCTCCCTCCCTCACTCCCCATCTCTCCCTCCCTGCTCCCTCCCTCTCCCTCCCTCTCCCTCCCCCTCCCTCCCTCTCCCTCTTCCTCCCTCCCTTCTCCCTCACTCTCCCTCCTTCACTCCCCTCTCTCCCTCCCTGCCCCCTACCTCCCTCCCTCACTCCCCATCTCTCCCCCTCTGCTCCCTCCCTCTCCCTCCCTCTCCCTCCCCCTCCCTCCCTCTCCCTCTTCCTCCCTCCCTTCTCCCTCACTCTCCCTCCCTCACTCCCCCTCTCTCCCTCCCTGCTCCCTACCTCCCTCCCTCACTCCCCTCCCTCCCTCTCTCCCTCACTCTCCCTCCCTCCCTCCCTCCCTCCCTCCCTCCCTCCCATCTCCTCCCTCCCTCTCCCTCCCTCCCTCCCTCCCGCACTTCCCACCCTCCCCTCCCTCTTCTCCCTCACTCTCCCTCCCGCACTCCCCACTCCTCCCCCTGCTCCCTCCCTCCCTCCCCCTTCTCCTCGCTCCCTCCCTCCCTCCCTCCCTCCCCCTCCCTCCCTCCCTCCCTCCCTCCCTCCCTCCCTCCCTCCCTCCCTCCCTCCCTCCCTCCCTCCCTCCCTCCCTCCCTCCCTCCCTCCCTCCCCGTCCCTCCCTCTCCCTCTCCCTCTTCCTCGCCCTCTGCTCTCTACCTCCCTCCCTCACTCCCCCTCCCTCCCTTCCTTCCTTCCCCTCTCTCTCTCACTACTCCCTCCCTCTCCCTTTCTCCCCCCCCTCTCCCTCCCTGCTCCCTACCTCCCTCCCTCCCTCTCCCTTCCTGCAAGCTCCCTCTCCCTCCCTCCCTCTCCCCCTCTCTCCCTCCCTCACTCCCCCTCCCTCCCCTCTAGTCCCTCCCTCCCTCTCCCTCCCTCCCTCTCCCCCTCTCTCCCTCCCTCACTCCCCCTCCCTCCCCTCTGCTCCCTCCCTCCCCTCTAGTCCCTCCCTCCCTCCCTCCCTCCCTCCCTCCCTCCCTCCCTCCCTCCCTCCCTCCCTCCCTCCCTCCCTCCCTCCCTCCCTCCTCCCTCCCTCCCTCCCTCCCTCCCTCCCTCCCTCCTCTCCCTCCCC
The DNA here is from genome assembly GCA_031479575.1 of Coregonus ussuriensis. Lineage (NCBI taxonomy): Eukaryota > Metazoa > Chordata > Actinopteri > Salmoniformes > Salmonidae > Coregonus > Coregonus ussuriensis. The sequence goes on along the minus strand of CM062499.1, from coordinate 47,840,618 downwards.
GTCCCTCCCTCTCCCTCTCCCTCTTCCTCGCCCTCTGCTCTCTACCTCCCTCCCTCACTCCCCCTCCCTCCCTTCCTTCCTTCCCCTCTCTCTCTCACTACTCCCTCCCTCTCCCTTTCTCCCCCCCCTCTCCCTCCCTGCTCCCTACCTCCCTCCCTCCCTCTCCCTTCCTGCAAGCTCCCTCTCCCTCCCTCCCTTCCCTCTCCCCCTCTCTCCCTCCCTCACTCCCCCTCCCTCCCCTCTAGTCCCTCCCTCCCTCTCCCTCCCTCCCTCTCCCCCTCTCTCCCTACCTCCCTCCCTCCCTCTCCCTATGATTTTACAGAAGTCTGCTGCAAGTCATAAAGATTATGTTAAAGATATCTGCTCAATGTTCTCCCTCCCTACAGGTGCTCAGCCCTCCCTCCCTCCTGCCCGTTCTGCATGGTCATGACCAGTCACCACGCACCCTCCACAGCCCGACTCATCCTATTGGTCCTGCTCACTGTCACTCCACGGCTGACCGCCACCCCTGTGGGGGGGGAGGGAAGGGAGGGGCAGGAGCAGGGGGAGGGGCACTCCAGGACTCACCTCAAAGAGGACAGCCCCCTCCATAGCCCTCTAGAAATCAGCCCCAGCCCCCTCCGCTACCCCCTGGACCAGACCCAGGACCGGGAAGAAGACCAGGGACAGAGCCAGGAACAGAGCTATGGTGGCCCCACAGGCATGGACCACGCCCAGGCTCTAGTCTCCATACTACTGGAGGCCCTGGACCAAACCTGGGAGAGCACAGACACAGGAGCGAGGAGAGGGGGACCCAGTCCCTTTGCAGGATAGAAGGGGTGAGGAGACAAGGAGAGAGGTTGGGAGAGAGGAGGAGGAGGAGGAGGAGAGGAGGGTGGGGGAGAGAAGGAGAGAGGTTGGGAGAGAGGAGGAGGAGAGGAGGGTGGGGAAGAGAAGGATGGAACAGCTAGGACCAGCACTAATGGCAGCAGCTCTGGGAGAGGAGTTAAGACAGATAGAGGAAGAGGAGGAGAGGGAGGAGAGGAAGAGGTTAGAGGACAGAGGCTGGCTTCTAGAGGGAGAGGGGGACAGAGCTGGTGGAGGGAGTGAGGAGGGAGGACAGCAGAAGGAAGAGGAGGAGGAGGAGGAGGAGGAGGAGGAGGAGGAGGAGGAGAAAGGTGGAGAAGCAGGGAGATGGGGAGGTGAGGAGGCGAAAATAGCAGAGGGGAGTAGGAGAGGAGAGGAGGGGAGGCCTAGTGACCCATCTCTCCAGCGGAAGGCTCGGGGCTACTTCCAGAACATAGACCTTGGTCTCCAAGACAACGAGATCCTTCCTCCTCTGAAGGGGTATAAGGCCTACAACACCCAGCTGGCACAAGCTGGCAAGAAGCTGCACTGGGAGGAGGAGCGGGCACGCAACACACCCCCACTGGGGGGCAACTTCATGGATGACTTTGAGAATGAAGCAGAGGAGGAGGCGGCTCTGTCGATGGTGGAGGAGGAGGCTCGTGCACGTGCAGAGCAGCAGGAGGTGCAAAGGCAGCAGGAGGAAGCGGAGAGAGCCAGAGAGGAGGAGCAGAGACTCGCGGACATCGCCTCTGACATGTTGCTGCAGTACATGGGGAGACAGAAACAGCAGGGGGCGCCGTACCTCGTGGCCAGACAGAAGGCCGGCGCCAACGCCGCTGAAGACAAGCGCTCCGAGGAGGTGGTAACCGACGGCGATGACCTGGACCAGCAGATGATTGACAGGCTGATCGAGATCAGCAGCAAGCTGCACCTGCCGGCCGACGACGTGGTCCAGATCATCTCCAACGTAGAGGAGAAGAAGAAGAAGAAGAAGAGGAAGGAGCTGACGCCGCTTAGCAACCCTGTCGCCCCGCGTTACCGGCCCCTAGTTCCCCCTCCCCTAGCGACGGGCCCCATGTACCACTACACAGCCTCCTCCAACCCCAAGAAGGACCCGTACTACCAGCCCTACAAGAACAAGTGGAACAAGGACAGAGCCAAAGCTAAGGCCTACAAGCAGGACTACTGGTTCAAACCCCACAAACAGAAGGACGTGTGGTTCAAACCCCAGAAAAAGTTCCTAGCCTTCCCCTCCTACCCCTACTACCAGAAACCCTACCGAGCCTACTACCCTGTGTACTTTCCCTACCCCAAACCCCAGTACTACGACAATACTCCCATGGGCGAGGAGCTACCCCACAGCCCGCCCCCGGACTACGAGCTCCGGCCAACCAGGCGCAGACACAGGGCAGGGGGCAGGGCAAGAGGGGGAGGTAGGCATGGCTGGAGACAGCAGCCCCTCCCACAACATCTCCCCTCCTCCCCCTACATCTCCAACTACATCCTGCCACACCCCCGGACATATCAGCCCCTGCCTAAACCCCTCTTCCCCCAGGGCAGGGGCTGGCGCCCCCCATACTACAACCCACCAGGGCCTGGGGGCTTGGGCGTAGCCGGGGGAAGGGTGGGAGGGGACTATGAAGACGACGATGGGCTGGTTCCTCAGCTGGACAGTCAAGAGGAACTGGAGAACTTTATATCCAAAATATACATGAAACGCAGAATGTACTAGAGACACAAGGACAGACAGACACTACCACAGGACAAAGGGACCAAACAGGGGAGGGGAGGGGAGGGAGGGAGGGAGGATGGGAGGGGGGAGGGAGGAGGGAGGGAGGGAGGGGCGAGGGGAGGGGAGGGAGGGAGGGGGGGGGGGGGGGGGGGGGGGGCAGTAAAATAAGTAGGCTGGATGAGAGAGAGAAGAAAGAGTGATAGATGTTCTGTTGTTTGTTTTTCACTGTTTATTTTCTGTTGTCGTTTTGGTTTATTTGTGAGCAGGGAAGGAAGGGAGGGAGGAGGAGCGGGAGAGCTTGACATTGTGAGTCAGAACTTCCGCTCGGTCCGGAGCAGGGGAGCTGCTGGCTGTCTGCTTTCATTCAGGTCTGTCTCTGACGTTGGGGCACATCCAGAGAGCTGGGGGTTAGAACAAACAACAACATGGTGCCAACAGCGGGAGACTCATGTTTACAGAATCATCTATAGACGGGTTAGCTGACAACGTCACCAAAAGGATGCTCACGCTGCAATGGGGCAGAAGTCTCTGAGTTGTTGTGATTCAGATCGCTAGCGACAATGACCAGAAGCTGCCATGTGGGGAATCGTAGGTGGCTCGTTTCAGCTCATTTTATCTTGTTATTGATACCATTTGACAATTTGAGCTGTTTTGACTGATTTCATGCCTATGCTAATATGGCTAAAATTCGCTAGCTAGCTAACCAACAAATGTAACGATGTATTTGAGAGAGAACAAATTGTGCAAATATATTAATGTTTTCAATAAACATGGAGATGAAGTATAGTTTACATGTCAACAGTCTAAGCCAACCCTGTCTGTTTTGCCACAGACTTGCGCACACCTCGGTTCTGTTGCTAAACAACCAACCCGTCTATAGTGTCTTTTCTTTCAGAGATTCAGGAAAACGTCTGTCGTCGAGTTGTGTTTTTCTGTTGACATCAGCTGATCTTTTACCAAGGTACCAAACACAGTCACAGATTCCAGGACTATTCAGATAGAGGTGTCATGATCCATGTTCGTCTTTCTCTCTACCTGTTCTAATACCAATCCAATACCACAATAATACTGACATAGTAAATCCTTACAGATCCCAAATCCTCTGTAATGTCATACCAATATATTCAACAAGATCTCACAGTTTCACGTCGAAATTTAACGAATTATGGACAAGCTTCTTTTTTTGACCCATTTAGGACTGCGTTCATTCCGCGTGTGTTTTGAGATAGGGTTGAAACAGAAACACCTCGACAGTTAACTGCAAAGGCATTAATTCCGACTGGTTAAGGTTAGGGCTAAGGTTTAGGATAGTGTTAAAACAAGAAAACAAAAACAAAGCTATTTTACATCCAGTAGGTACTGGAGTTGAACCAAGTGTTAGGTAGTATTTCTGGGGCCTATAGTGATGTGAGCACAGAGAGACAGTCGACAGTAGGACTCTGTTTTGTGGTCCGGCCTCCTCAATTACAACCTGATAGGACCAGTTGTTCGCTACCCAGGGCCAATAGGGCAGGTCAAACACACACAACACACAACACACAACACACACACTTATCCAACCCTCCATCTCACAGCTACTAGAAGTCACTATGTCATATTATTTCCAAAGGATATTGAGAAAGAGGGAAGAGGGGGGAGAGGAGGGGAGGATGAGAGGAGAGGAGAGGAGAGGAGAGGAGAGGAGAGGAGAGGAGAGGAGAGGAGAGGAGAGGAGAGGAGAGGAGAGGAGAGGAGGGGGA
>CM062499.1:47806786-47835819 GCA_031479575.1 Coregonus ussuriensis | reverse complement strand
AAATATGTGATGTTATGACCATTTTTACATAGGCTTGGCAAATACGATTTCATTAAAAATTGTATTTTGGTGGCTCTGTGCATAACTGGGGTTTGATTGGAATTGGGTTGGGAATCAGGTACTGACATTATTCGACAATTAAGATACTTGGGTGCATTTACATATGCCAGGTCGCAGTTGTAAATGAGAACTTGTTCTCAACTGGTTTACCTGGTTAAATAAAGGTGAAATAAAAAAAATAAAAATAAAATAAACAATGGAATTTATAAAAATACTTATTGGGGTTAGAGGTTTTGTTTTTGGGGGATTGCTTTGAAGTTGACTAACTTCATTTACTGGCATTTGATGGGTTGTGGTAATATAGCCACCACTAATGGATAAGTTGGGGACATAGGATATAGGAATAAAATTGGGTTTAATTAGTCAGGATTTATTTGGAGTTGTTAGGGTTATATTAATAATTTAAGGGGGTAAGCTTTAGGCTATACAGTCTAGAATAACATAGTTCACAATAAAGGAATTTAAAAGGGTTGATATAGGGGAAAATTGACTAAAATAGTAATTATTTAACTAAGGTAGTGTTAGGAGAGACTAATGGCAGATGTTAGTACACCTTTCTCACATATAGATTCAGCAGAAAGACACCCACCTTACGAGAAGGAAGCTTTCAGTGATTATCTAGCATGGTGATTATGGCATCAGAGATGAAGACGAATACGAGCAGAAACGACGATGAAGATGAATTCAAAACTCCAGAAGGAAGGAAAACCGGGATGTCTGGGAACTTAAGGAGATGAAGATGAGAGTGATTGAGAGAGGTCATGGGTGGATATGACTCTGTGATCAGAAGGAAGTTGGCAAGAGAGAAACGAAGAAGGGTACACGAGATTTGATCTCTGATGGAAGTTGAAGATGAAGAAAGCGATGAAGATTTGGAGATTAAAGGTGCTTTATTTTCAAGAGGAGTTTGTCCTACAAGGACTGGCACAGAAGAAAAGTTAAGAAGATGATGGAAGATGATATTTCGAGGACAGAACTTAGAACTAAGGTTGAAGAATACTGATATGTCAACGACGAGAAGGAACAGGACTAAGAAAACTGCTGAGAGGATCCCAAGAATTGGAGAAGAAGAAACTCTGAGAACTCAATCATACAACTGGTGGAGAAGAGAAGCTTGTGTGATGAAGAATCAGGGTGAACCAAATCAACAATCACTGTTACAGCTTCAACTGAACAATATCAAAGGCAATTGTACCAGCCAAGGGGGGACCAGATGTTCCATATCGACCGCCAGTTTCTGGACAGACACAGAATTGGAGAGGGAGAAGAACAAAGAAGAAGGAGGGATATTTCAGCTACACTTTCAGCAACTTTCAGAAGATTGGTATAATTATGGACAGATTGGGTACTTTACCTGTTAATGCAACAAGTCAGGAGGAAGAACAGAGAACATTTTTAAGGAAGATACAGGGGCAATTTAAGATCACCTGTTAGTACCTCCTAGGAGATCCGGAAGGGGGGTGCATTGGTGAGAGCATCGATTAGAGAGGAAGAGGAAATAGCCAACAATTGAAGTAAAAACAACCGACCATTAGAAGTGATAGTGAATAGGGGAAAAACTTATTTGGGTTTAGGCCTAAAGAGGTTAAACATCTCACTATGTAAAATTAATTAGGGTAGGATAGGGGTTTGATGTAGTAAAACAGTTTAATTACTCTTAGGGAATCAATTGAGCTCTGCTATAGAAGTCAAATAGGAATTAAAAGAGACAATATACCAATGACATTGTGGAAAGAGATGCATGGTGTAAATTGAAGCGTACAATAACATGTACACTAGACGACTGACTGTCTGGTAGAATATTTTAAGAAGTAGGGTTTTTTTGGGAATCATTTGCTTAAAAGATAATATCATAGGAAGGATGATAATGTATTAGATTACCTGTTAGACAATCTGTCTGGGAAAATAAACTTAATAGGGTGACTGTTTATTCTGGGTTACATTCTTACACAAAGAGATTTGAGGTTAGGCTAAAGGTGTTTAGTCGGTTTTGCCAAGTCTGTGTGTAATGAGTCAGAAGCAGGTGGGGAACTTTCCCAATCACATATTCGAAAAATTTGGTGGTAGGGGATTTGGTGAAAATCAGGGGAAAAGGTTTTAAATGTTATGAGAGAAAAGATTAGATTAAAATAAGTTAGGAGTAGATTAGGGTTGGAAGAACTCTGAGACAGTAAGTTAAGTTTCAAAGTTAGTAGTAAGACAGAGAGAGAACAGTGAGGAAGGACATTTTAAAGTTTAGTGGGAAGATATGGTAGGAGTTTAAATCGGTTAGGAGCAGATGCATTGAGAAAGTATGTGTTGCTGAATGATTTGAGGGTGATTGAGTATCTATATTTACAGTTTCCAGCAGGGAGATCAAGGTCATTATAGGTGTATTTTGTGTAATCAAAAGTTTGAAAGTCAGGGATTTAGAGATAGGACTGAGATTTGGGGAAAAAGTGACACTAGTGGTGATGGATGGAAGTACAAGGAAAGAGTTCAAAGTCTTAGGGGAAAACTGGGGGAAAACTAGGAGTAAATAAGGACATTAACACTTCAGTCTATTATAACAACAGTGAGAAGCAAGTTAACTCTTTCAACATTGATAGGTATTAAAGTCATAAATATATCGCATTTGATTATAAGGGAACCAATACAGCACCAATTTTAGGGGGAAAATACTTATTAGGGTTTAGGATGGGGACGTTTCTCCCATATGGAGAGATAATTATGGAGAATAAGTGTTGTTATCAGGACCAGGAGTAAAAGGAGGTATAGTTTAGAAGAGGGTTAGGAGGGACTGTTCACTTATGTTGCGTAATGTTACAGAGAAAGGTCAGGGAGAATATGTGTACTTATCTAGTGCAAGCATTAGAATTTGTTCCGGTTCAGAATTATTGGGTAAAGGGCTATGTGATTCATAGAGTAATGCTTATAATGGAAGAGTTGAGGTCTGTTCTGTTCAAGCTTCCGCAGTCACCGAAGGAGTTCAGGAAGAGTAGATTACAGTCACTCCAACAGTAGATAAGACACAGAGGATAATGGGAATGGGAACTTTTGCACTAGAAGTAATTAGGGTTGATACAGCAGCTAAATCAACTACTTTAAGGGTAACTTTGGAAGGGATTAATGATACGAGGTAGGGAGTATGACATCGACAACAACTTTTCTGAAATTAATGACTCAGGAGTTTATGTTACGGATGGAGAGGGCTGTCAATGATAGTACGAATAGGATTAAAATAGGAGAGCAGATAGAAACAATATAGATTAATCTGAAATGGAGAATAGAGATTCATCATGGAAGCTGCAGGATGGGGTCTTTTGATTTTGATGACAGAGGGGGGGGGGGGGGTATCTGATCAGTGCTGCTCGTTCCTCTGTTGTGAAAATTAGAGATAGATTAACTCATTCTGTAAGAATCAGTGAGGAATCTTGGGGGTTGATGTCTGTTGGGGATGCCAGCCCAAGACGTGTTGGACGGTTGCGCAGCCTCTAGCGGGTCTGGGTCAGGGTTATGCTTTGTCATAACTGTGGTATCGGCAACAGTCATTGACCGATAAAATAATGTAGTTGTCAGAACAGTAGGGTTTAAGTGTTCTTGGGTAAAGGGATTACCCTATGGGAATTGTTAAATGGGAAAGGAAAATCAGGTAACAACGGAACCCTGAAGTATTCAGGTGAAACAGTAGGGATAAAAGTTGTTGTTGTTCTAATAAAACATATGAGGTAAAGGGTATGTTTATAGGAATATCATATTGGGATGTTATATGATGACTTTGGGTAAGCATGAACATAAGGTTAGAGATGACAAATATAATGTAATTTTTATGGACCAGGTAGTAAGACGAGCAGGACGTTGATGATTAAATGATTAGCTTTTGACTGACAATGTGACTATGGGGAATTTTAGAGATATTTAGGGGTTTGGGGGTGATAAAGCATATATATACTTATATTAGGGATGGACAGGATTTGGTTACATGTCAACGTTGAAGCTTCCATATGAGGTTTTACCATTATAAGAGGGATAGCATTGGACACAGCTAAATCTAGGGTTAAAAGGGTGACATGGCGACATGTCATAGTCTTCAAGCCTATCATTGAAGAATAAGTCTGAGGGAGAAGGGGGGACTTTATTCATGGTATGGTGTAACATTTGGGAAGATCATATTGATAAATATTAGTTATCTTTTGAGTCCAGATAGTTTAGATAATATCACTGGGGTTATAGATGCATTATAAGGGATGCAGTTGAAAGGATTTGGTTGCAAGATCAATTAGGCCAGTAGGGGCAGTGATGGGTTAATGACAGCTTTGATAGCACTGTGTAATATGTTACTGACTTTTGAGGAAGCTATGAGATTGAAATAGGTTGGAGAATGATGCCGGTGTTGACTGTTCCGGATCTGGACGAAGACGGACGAGGGGGTCTAGATGGACTACTGAATGGATAAATATCCTTTTTGATTATTTGATCTTTTTATTTTTATTGTTTCAAGGAAAACATTTTTTTTAGTATGATTTTAGTATGATTTATGAGTCAAGGGGGGGATAGGTTAATGTGATTCATACATCATTTATATATCAGTTTTATAGTCTTAGTGGATATTGATGTTTAATTTGAAGGTGTTTTTTGGAAAAGATACTGTTTGGTCGTTTATTTTCTTGTCATTCCAGAAGCATTTGGGAGAACATGTGGAGATTGGAATGCTCAAACAAAGACAATATGAAGGGACAATATGACTGGAGGAGATGAAACAAGGAGGATGTGGCTGATTCCATCATCAACAAGTCCATTGGAAGAGGACACTACAGGGAGATGAAGTGTAGTGGACTACATTCCAGTGTTGGCAATGAAATATAGACATGTGCAATACATAATTGTGTCATATTCTTAGGTATTAATTTTGGTAGAATGATGTTTGATGTTATTGAATGCAGATGAGGATCTTAGATGCTTTTGTTTATTTCGATGGGGTTTAGGGACAGAAGGTTTAAGCAGGGAGAGATTCCCTTTCAGGTCCTATGGGTTGACCAGCCTGAGAGTGGATGTTTCTGGATAGGATTTTGTTTGCAGGGGAAACATGTGTATTTAATGGCATCATAGTTTCAAATGTATTTACATGGTTAATGAGGTTATCTGGAGTACCGACGGTGGTTGCCTGGGGCAGAGGGACCGTGAGAGAATTTTACTGTCTTGATTGATATGGATGGATGGCTGCTGGACAGTTTTTCGCTCTTACACTCCATAGAGATTTCTTCATATGTCATAGTAATGTATTCACACTTCATAAACAGGTATTTCATAGAAAGGTATTTACACTCTAGAGGAGAATGTGTTTGGTTTAATGTTAAAGATACTCAATGAGATAGATGGTTAATAGTCATAATCTTATTCTGTTTGGTTTCGAGACGTTTATTTCGTCTCGAAAGGGGGGAATATCGTATCTGAAGATTATGCCTTTGTTAAATGTTTTTCATGACGAAATGGAATGTTGGTTGTTTAGGCCAGAGGGGGGATGGTTTATGATGTTATTTGAAATGTGCCGCTTGGAGGGTGATGCCCGAGGGGAGACTGGTGATTGGCCAGAAGAGGGGAGTCACTCCTCTTTTTGCATTGTTTATAAATAGGGGGTAAACGATGAGACGGCAGAACGGTCATAGCAATCTGGGAGCCGTTCTCCGGACATCGCGAGTCTGTATCTAAGCTGTAAATTCGTGATTTTAATAAAAGCCTCTAACACGATGCAGCATGGCGAACTCTTTGTTGACAAGCAATAATTGCCACCATTCATCATATACGACACTGGCTAGTTAGCTAGCTACTCTGTAAGTTAGCTGGCTGGCTAGTTAGCTGGCTGGCTAGTTAGCTAGCTACTCTGTAAGTTAGCTGGCTGGCTAGTTAGCTAGCTGGCTAGTTAGCTGGCTACTCTGTAAGTTAGCTGGCTGGCTAGTTAGCTAGCTACTCTGTAAGTTAGCTGGCTGGCTAGTTAGCTGGCTGGCTAGTTAGCTGGCTACTCTGTAAGTTAGCTGGCTGGCTAGTTAGCTGGCTGGCTAGTTAGCTGGCTACTCTGTAAGTTAGCTGGCTGGCTAGTTAGCTGGCTGGCTAGTTAGCTAGCTACTCTGTAAGTTAGCTGGCTGGCTAGTTAGCTAGCTGGCTAGTTAGCTGGCTACTCTGTAAGTTAGCTGGCTGGCTAGTTAGCTAGCTGGCTAGTTAGCTAGCTACTCTGTAAGTTAGCTGGCTGGCTAGTTAGCTGGCTGGCTAGTTAGCTGGCTACTCTGTAAGTTAGCTGGCTGGCTAGTTAGCTAGCTGGCTAGTTAGCTGGCTACTCTGTAAGTTAGCTGGCTGGCTGGCTAGTTAGCTAGCTACTCTGTAAGTTAGCTGGCTGGCTAGTTAGCTAGCTGGCTAGTTAGCTGGCTACTCTGTAAGTTAGCTGGCTGGCTAGTTAGCTAGCTGGCTAGTTAGCTAGCTACTCTGTAAGTTAGCTGGCTGGCTAGTTAGCTGGCTGGCTGGCTAGTTAGCTAGCTACTCTGTAAGTTAGCTGGCTGGCTAGTTAGCTGGCTGGCTAGTTAGCTAGCTACTCTGTAAGTTAGCTGGCTGGCTAGTTAGCTAGCTGGCTAGTTAGCTGGCTACTCTGTAAGTTAGCTGGCTGGCTAGTTAGCTAGCTGGCTAGTTAGCTGGCTACTCTGTAAGTTAGCTGGCTGGCTAGTTAGCTAGCTGGCTAGTTAGCTGGCTACTCTGTAAGTTAGCTGGCTGGCTAGTTAGCTAGCTGGCTAGTTAGCTGGCTACTCTGTAAGTTAGCTGGCTGGCTAGTTAGCTGGCTGGCTAGTTAGCTGGCTACTCTGTAAGTTAGCTGGCTGGCTAGTTAGCTGGCTGGCTAGTTAGCTGGCTACTCTGTAAGTTAGCTGGCTGGCTAGTTAGCTAGCTGGCTAGTTAGCTGGCTACTCTGTAAGTTAGCTGGCTGGCTAGTTAGCTAGCTGGCTAGTTAGCTAGCTACTCTGTAAGTTAGCTGGCTGGCTAGTTAGCTGGCTGGCTAGTTAGCTGGCTACTCTGTAAGTTAGCTGGCTGGCTAGTTAGCTGGCTGGCTAGTTAGCTGGCTACTCTGTAAGTTAGCTAGCTGGCTAGTTAGCTGGCTGGCTAGTTAGCTGGCTGGCTAGTTAGCTGGCTGGCTAGTTAGCTAGCTACTCTGTAAGTTAGCTGGACGTGCTAGAAAGTAGTAGAAACGAGTAGAGAAAACAGTAACTACGGAAACGTGGTTTATTATCTTCCAAAGCAATTCGTTTATCCTGTCTTCATTGTAGAAGTTGTGTTTTAGATTTTCTCACAAAATAAATACGATCTCTTTGGAGCCCTTTAGTCAGTGAATCAGGCTGTCTGCAATACATGCCTTCAAACTACCTTCCAACTCATTAAGGATGCCCTTACCTAAATAAATATGCAATGCCTTTAAGCAATGTCCTTAGGTATGGGAATATTATCTATCTGGATTTCACCTATCGGATAGGATTAAATGCATAGCAATAGAAAGGAATAGAATGGACAAATTATTGACTTGAATGGGGACTCCCGTTCTATTCATTATATTTCTATAAATGTAATCTTATCTGTGGTAACTTTACAAGGATTGTCCTCACGCGTTTCAATGTTCATTGCTCCCGAGTGGCGCAGCGGTCTGAGGCGTCACTACAGACCCCCTGGTTCGATTCCAGGCTGTATCACAACTGGGCCGTGATTGGGAGTCCCATAGGGCGGCGCACAATTGGCCCAGCGTCGTCCGGGTTTGGCCGGTGTAGGCCGTCATTGTAAATAAGAATTTGTTCTAAACTGACTTGCCTAGTTAAATAAAGGTTAAATAAAAAATAAAAAAATAAAAAAATAAAATTGCCTTTACTTGCAAACTACAGCAATGTACAAACGGTAGAAAACAGGAGCGCACTCTGGGTGATGACATCACAGGAGGGTAAAGGTCACTGTCAACACAAATGTCCATAATAACCATGCGCACGTGAATAGTAATAATACTACACTGCAGTTAAGTACACCACCTATTCAGTAGGAATTATTTATATATTATGCACACAATAACACCTCTTACCCCCCTTAATTTCAATCTCCCTGTGAGGAAAATACATGAAGTATACAAGTCAACAACTAAACAACAACACAGGTTTCCTCTTCTATTCTTCACAATACTTTAGAACTTGCACTAGTGTCACTGCAACTGTAAACAAACAAAGATAACAGGCCTTTTTCTTTCAACTATGTCTGCTGTTCAAAAAACGAAACACCACGAGTCTCCTGGTCTCCACTATAGAGTCAGTCTGCCGGGAGCCTTGCGACTACGCTGGGATCTGCGCAGTACTCCTGGGCCCGTATCTCTAAAGAATTTTTGTGCAAAAAGTGGCTCCTAGCGGCCAAATTCTAAGAAAATTCTCAGAGGCATGACGTTTTCTTAGAATTTCCCCTAAAAGTGACACGAAAATCCCAGTTAATATAAAAGCTATTCCTCAAGAGTCCTAGCGCTTAAAAGGGCTCCTAAGGCGAGATCTGCTAAGAGCAGGGAAGAGGACTTTTAGTGGCTTAGGAGTTACCCTAAGCAGCTGCACAAAATGGCCAACAGAGGAGGCAGGAGAGATGTCCTGCAAACACTGGATGACAGGGAATTATTGAGACGCTACAGATTGGATCGTGCAGGAATCATGTTTGTGGTGGATCTCCTTAGAGATGCAATTACTTCACCAACTCGACGCCACAACGCTATTACACCGGAGAAGAAAGTAATCACAACCCTGAGGTATTTGGCAACAGGGAAAATGCAACAATGCAGCAGTGATGACTTGGGTCTGTCCCAATCCTCCGTCAGCAGAGTCATCACCCAAACACTGACAGCTTTGTCACAACCTAATATTGTGACACAATTTGTTTCATTCCCGCTGGATGCCCGCACTTTACCACACACATAAAAGGGCATTTATGGACATTGCAGGATTCCCTGGCGTTGTGGGTGTAATTGATGGAACACATGTGAGAATAATTGCGCCATCAGAGGACGAGGCTGTCTTTGTTAACAGGAAGAATTTCCACAGCATCAATGTGCAAATAGTGTTCAATGCGGCCTGGAAGATTTTGGACATTGTGGCTAAATGGCCAGGCTCCACACATGATGCGAGAATGCTCTCCGAGAGTGGCATCAGACAGCTTTTTGAGAGACGCTATGTGCCAGCTAATTGCCACTTGTTAGGGGACAGTGGCTACCCATGCAAACCATGGCTCCTTACACCTTACCTCCAGCCACGCCAAGGGCCCCAACTAAACTATAACAGGTAAGCCAAACAATACAAAAATCATGGAAATGAAATGCAAGCAATATGTTAGAGCATCCAAGTAGTGCAATATTTCCATCAAATAATTAAAGGTCTGTATTCTATTGTAGGGCCCACAAGACAACAAGATTCTCCATGGAGAGGTGCGGCTGAGGCCTGAAAAAGTCAGCAAACTCATCATAGCCTGTGCAATATTACACAATATTTGCAAGGTTAGACAGATTGCAGAACCTCTGGAGGATGGCGATGAGGATGAGGATGGAGACAACGATGAGGATGGTGGTGAAGAAGATATTCACATTCCACAGGGGAACCTAGCCCAGAGTGGACTGCCTTACAGGGCAAACTTCACAAATTTACATTTCAGGCAAGCTGTAGCCCCATGTCATTTGAGAACTTGTGATGGTATTAAGAACTACCACAGTTTTACTGCACATCACCTGCAACTGTTAAATGCAAGACACAGAACACAATCTCTAAATGGTTTATTTTTTAGGTGTTCAATTTTAAGGCGGTAGTACTCCTCCTGAAGGGAAAGGACTTTTTTTTGTTGTTCAAACACATCAATTGTGAGTTGCAATCTTCTCTCCTGCAGGGATGCTGACGGAGCAGGTGCTGCGGATGGGAATGGAATGGTGTTTGATCCGCCGGGCTATCCTGAGTAGCAGCTGCAGATGGTTCAGGCGGCAAACTTGATGGGCCCGGTTCTTGTGATGGCTCCATGCTACAGAAATACATAGGCCTAGTTTAATTATTGTTTTGATTAAATTAATTTAATACAATGAGCATGGATAACACATGAAATGGCTTCTGCAATGAATAAACACTGTTGATATGAATAACCCTGTGTCCTACCTTTGCTGCATTTCAAGGGCCTGCATCATTGACGTGTCAATGCCTGTTGGCAGCCCGGTGACACTGACCTCAGAGTGTCCCAGGACTTGAAAGACAGTGTCGGCCACCTGGGACAGCCGCTTTGCAGGTGGTCCACCCCCTAGAAAGAAACAGTCAATGAACACAGTACTTAGGCATGTAAATTAACTTTGCCAGCAGGAGCAAATTGCCAGATTATGTGGTAGGCCATAGTATTTTGCTCACCTGTGAGTGAGGATTCCCGCTTGTGTGCTGCTGCAATCTCATCTTTTGCCTTGGACTGCAGCACATACCACCTTTTCTCACAATCGTCGCCTGTCCGCACCACCAGTGGAAAAGAGGCATTGATTGTTTGGGATATTGTGTCCCAGGCGCGCCTCTTGCCTTGGCTAGTGACAGTTGGGCCAAATTTTCCTCGTAACATACCTTTATGTTCGTTCACCAACTGGGCCAGCAACAAACCTTGCTCCTCAGTCCAGTTCGGCTTGCGATTCCTTTTTTTCTCCATTTTCTGTGTTTGTAGGATATTTGTTAACAAGCCTTCATAAATAGACCAGCCAGCAATCACAGACATTGTTAAAAGCTGAGCTGTGTTACCCTCGTTAAGTTCACACTGAGTTGTAACGTTGCAATTTCTACTTCATTAAGGACAGCCCCTTGAGATAGGCCATCTTGTTTTCAATGGGGTCCATATGGAAGTGAAAGTACAAAATATGCCAGCTAGGATATTAATATGAGCAAATGAGACACAAATCATCATTATTTGAACAGGGTGTAATGAGCTTAAGTTTTCACATATTTTAGAATCTAATGTTAGGCTATAACCCCTACAGCTTACTATTCATTTTCCAGATATTTTCTTGAATGTGAAATATTATTTACAATTATAGTCTGCATAAGATTAGAGTGTATAATTATGTTTATTGATTTGAGGGTACATCCTTTGCTCATTATCACCAAAAGTTCATTTTCATCAAACTTGTAGGATCAACCAATCACGGCTTTTGAAATGATGACTCATACCTAGCAACGGGGTCAACCACACCTCCTCACTAAGATAGGATTTTTCATCCATTCCTGGCTCAGAGTTCACTGAAAATGTTCTGGAATCACTTCTAAGCTAAAACTCCTGGCAAGGAATTTTTAGGTTAAGTTAGGAGCTCTCTGAGAGGATTCTCAGAATCTTTAAGGATACGGGCCCTGGTGTTCCCCTAGACACAGGAGAGGCGTGTCCCAGTGGAGCTAGGTCTGAGTGGGTTGGGTGTTTGTTAAGACATCATCACCCTCTCCTGGAGCCCCCCTGGTTCCTCGGACACTGTTCCCTGTGGTGTTTCAACGTGTGCACTACCACTCACAGCTGTTCCGTCTGAAAACATGGTCTTGTCTTTGTCATAGCGCAGGCGGAGGTGGTCCTGGTGACCATCAGTCAGTTTGACCACAAAGGAGACTGGACCACTCTGACTCAGAATGATACCTGGCAACCAGGGTTGGCTGCTTGGCAACCAGGGTTGGCTGCTTGGCAACCAGGGTTGGCTGCTTGGCAACCAGGGTTGGCTGCTTGTGAAGTGGTGTCATTGGGTTTTAACTGTCTCTCCCTCGCGTGGTGCTCAGGGGCTAGAGGTCATGTCTCTCTTTTTGTTTCTCCTGCTTTTGTTCCACTCATGATTTGATGTCCGGATGCAGTAGGTCCAGGTGGGCTTTGATGTCCGGATGCAGTAGGTCCAGGTGGGCTTTGGTGTCCGGATGCAGTAGGTCCAGGTGGGCTTTGGTGTCCGGATGCAGTAGGTCCAGGTGGGCTTTGATGTCCGGATGCAGTAGGTCCAGGTGAGATTTGATGTCCGGATGCAGTAGGTCCAGGTGAGATTTGATGTCCGGATGCAGTAGGTCCAGGTGATCTTTGATGTCCGGATGCAGTAGGTCCAGGTGGGCTTTGATGTCCGGATGCAGTAGGTCCAGGTGGGCTTTGATGTCCGGATGCACTAGGTCCAGGTGGGCTTTAATGTTCCGGATGCAGTAGGTCCAGGTGGGCTTTGATGTCCGGATGCAGTAGGTCCAGGTGGGTTTTGATGTCCGGATGCAGTAGGTCCAGGTGAGATGTGATGTCCGGATGCAGTAGGTCCAGGTGAGATTTGATGTCTGGATGCAGTAGGTCCAGGTGATCTTTGATGTCCGGATGCAGTAGGTCCAGGTGGGCTTTGATGTCCGGATGCAGTAGGTCCAGGTGAGCTTTGATGTCCGGATGCAGTAGGTCCAGGTGGGCTTTGATGTCCGGATGCAGTAGGTCCAGGTGGGCTTTGATGTCCGGATGCAGTAGGTCCAGGTGGGCTTTGATGTCCGGATGCAATAGGTCCAGGTGGGCTTTGATGTCCGGATGCAGTAGGTCCAGGTGGGCTTTGATGTCCGGATGCAGTAGGTCCAGGTGGGCTTTGATGTCCGGATGCAGTAGGTCCAGGTGGGCTTTGATGTCCGGATGCAGTAGGTCCAGGTGAGATTTGATGTCCGGATGCAGTAGGTCCAGGTGAGATTTGATGTCCGGATGCAGTAGGTCCAGGTGATCTTTGATGTCCGGATGCAGTAGGTCCAGGTGGGCTTTGATGTCCGGATGCAGTAGGTCCAGGTGGGCTTTGATGTCCGGATGCAGTAGTTCCAGGTGGGCTTTGATGTCCGGATGCAGTAGGTCCAGGTGGGCTTTGATGTCCGGATGCAGTAGGTCCAGGTGGGCTTTGATGTCCGGATGCAGTAGGTCCAGGTGGGCTTTGATGTCCGGATGCAGTAGGTCCAGGTGGGCTTTGATGTCCGGATGCAGTAGGTCCAGGTGGGCTTTGATGTCCGGATGCAGTAGGTCCAGGTGATCTTTGATGTCCGGATGCAGTAGGTCCAGGTGGGATTTGATGTCCGGATGCAGTAGGTCCAGGTTAGCTTTGATGTCTGAATGCAGTAGGTCCAGGTGGGCTTTGATGTCCGGATGCAGTAGTTCCAGGTGGGCTTTGATGTCCGGATGCAGTAGGTCCAGGTGAGATTTGATGTCCGGATGCAGTAGGTCCAGGTGAGATTTGATGTCCGGATGCAGTAGGTCCAGGTGATCTTTGATGTCCGGATGCAGTAGGTCCAGGTGGGCTTTGATGTCCGGATGCAGTAGGTCCAGGTGGGCTTTGGTGTCCGGATGCAGTAGGTCCAGGTGGGCTTTGATGTCCGGATGCAGTAGGTCCAGGTGAGATTTGATGTCCGGATGCAGTAGGTCCAGGTGAGATTTGATGTCCGGATGCAGTAGGTCCAGGTGATCTTTGATGTCCGGATGCAGTAGGTCCAGGTGGGCTTTGATGTCCGGATGCAGTAGGTCCAGGTGGGCTTTGATGTCCGGATGCACTAGGTCCAGGTGGGCTTTAATGTTCCGGATGCAGTAGGTCCAGGTGGGCTTTGATGTCCGGATGCAGTAGGTCCAGGTGGGCTTTGATGTCCGGATGCAGTAGGTCCAGGTGAGATGTGATGTCCGGATGCAGTAGGTCCAGGTGAGATTTGATGTCCGGATGCAGTAGGTCCAGGTGATCTTTGATGTCCAGATGCAGTAGGTCAAGGTGGGCTTTGATGTCCGGATGCAGTAGGTCCAGGTGGGCTTTGATGTCCGGATGCAGTAGGTCCAGGTGGGCTTTGATGTCCGGATGCAGTAGGTCCAGGTGGGCTTTGATGCCCGGATGCAGTAGGTCCAGGTGGGCTTTGATGTCCGGATGCAATAGGTCCAGGTGGGCTTTGATGTCCGGATGCAGTAGGTCCAGGTGGGCTTTGATGTCCGGATGCAGTAGGTCCAGGTGGGCTTTGATGTCCGGATGCAGTAGGTCCAGGTGGGCTTTGATGTCCGGATGCAGTAGGTCCAGGTGAGATTTGATGTCCGGATGCAGTAGGTCCAGGTGAGATTTGATGTCCGGATGCAGTAGGTCCAGGTGATCTTTGATGTCCGGATGCAGTAGGTCCAGGTGGGCTTTGATGTCCGGATGCAGTAGGTCCAGGTGGGCTTTGATGTCCGGATGCAGTAGTTCCAGGTGGGCTTTGATGTCCGGATGCAGTAGGTCCAGGTGGGCTTTGATGTCCGGATGCAGTAGGTCCAGGTGGGCTTTGATGTCCGGATGCAGTAGGTCCAGGTGGGCTTTGATGTCCGGATGCAGTAGTTCCAGGTGGGCTTTGATGTCCGGATGCAGTAGGTCCAGGTGGGCTTTGATGTCCGGATGCAGTAGGTCCAGGTGGGCTTTGATGTCCGGATGCAGTAGGTCCAGGTGAGATTTGATGTCCGGATGCAGTAGGTCCA
Organism: Coregonus ussuriensis; assembly: GCA_031479575.1. NCBI lineage: Eukaryota > Metazoa > Chordata > Actinopteri > Salmoniformes > Salmonidae > Coregonus > Coregonus ussuriensis. The sequence continues at coordinate 47,821,281 of CM062499.1, read as the reverse complement.
GGTGGGCTTTGATGTCCGGATGCAGTAGGTCCAGGTGATCTTTGATGTCCGGATGCAGTATGTCCAGGTGGGCTTTGATGTCCGGATGCAGTAGGTCCAGGTTAGCTTTGATGTCTGGATGCAGTAGGTCCAGGTGGGCTTTGATGTCCGGATGCAGTAGTTCCAGGTGAGATTTGATGTCCGGATGCAGTAGGTCCAGGTGAGATTTGATGTTCTGATGCAGTAGGTCCAGGTGATCTTTGATGTCCGGATGCAGTAGGTCCAGGTGGGCTTTGATGTCCGGATGCAGTAGGTCCAGGTGGGCTTTGATGTCCGGATGCAGTAGGTCCAGGTGATCTTTGATGTCCGGATGCAGTAGGTCCAGGTGAGATTTGATGTCCGGATGCAGTAGGTCCAGGTTAGCTTTGATGTCTGGATGCAGTAGGTCCAGGTGGGCTTTGATGTCCGGATGCAGTAGGTCCAGGTGATCTTTGATGTCCGGATGCAGTAGGTCCAGGTGAGATTTGATGTCCGGATGCAGTAGGTCCAGGTTAGATTTGATGTCCGAATGCAGTAGGTCCAGGTGGGCTTTGATGTCCGGATGCAGTAGGTCCAGGTGGGCTTTGATGTCCGGATGCAGTAGGTCCAGGTGATCTTTGATGTCCGGATGCAGTAGGTCCAGGTGGGCTTTGATGTCCGGATGCAGTAGGTCCAGGTTAGCTTTGATGTCTGGATGCAGTAGGTCCAGGTGGGCTTTGATGTCCGGATGCAGTAGATCCAGGTGGGCTTTGATGTCCGGATGCAGTAGGTCCAGGTGATCTTTGATGTCCGGATGCAGTAGGTCCAGGTGGGCTTTGATGTCCGGATGCAGTAGGTCCAGGTTAGCTTTGATGTCTGGATGCAGTAGGTCCAGGTGGGCTTTGATGTCCGGATGCAGTAGGTCCAGGTGATCTTTGATGTCCGGATGCAGTAGGTCCAGGTGAGATTTGATGTCCGGATGCAGTAGGTCCAGGTTAGCTTTGATGTCTGGATGCAGTAGGTCCAGGTGGGCTTTGATGTCTGGATGCAGTAGGTCCAGGTTAGCTTTGATGTCTGGATGCAGTAGGTCAAGGTGGGCTTTGGTGTACGGATGCAGTAGGTCCAGGTGGGCTTTGGGCTTTCAGAACTGAGAGAGCTTAGTTGCGATGGTTCCCCCATTTAGCCTTTTGAGCTCCTCTTTCAGTGTCTGCACATCCCGCTCCGCTGCGTCGTTGGAGGCTGGGTGAAAACGGAGCGCTGCGGACATGGCGAATCCCGTTTCTCTGCATGAACTATTGAAACAAGTCACAGGTGAAGGTTGTCAGGCAGACCATGGGTTGCAAACACCTGCCGCAGCTTCTCCATGGTTGTTGTCACAACATGATGTTGCTCATAATTTGAGCCTCTAGCCACTTGGAGTGACACCATGACAAGGAACATCTGACCCATAAAAGGGCCTGTCTATGTGCAGCCTGGATCATGGGAGGTCATGCCACTCCCACGGATGTAGTGGCATGGTTGATCTGGCACTCAGAACCAGATTTTACTTTGTTTTCTAAGTCTTGATACATGTTAGGCCACCAGATATAAGATCTGGCTACACTTTTCATCCGGGAGGCACCCAGGTGAGCGTCATGAACCTCATCCATGACTTGTGAACGGCCAGGGGCGGGACGACCACTCTGGTCCCCCAGAGTGTGCAGCCATCTTGCTCTTTGCATACGGTCTCAGTCCATCATCCTCTTTGACAGGAGGCCAACCATGCATAAGGAATCTTTTCACTTGGGACAGGTTAGGATCCCGGGCTGTCCACTGTTTAATCTGTTTGGCATTCACAGGTGAGTTTGACAATCATTAGGGCATCTCTGGTAGCGGGAGACGGCTGACCGCATCTGCGTTTGCATTGTCCTTCCCCGCTCTGTACATGATGGTGTATTGATAAGCTGAAAGTGTGAGAGCCCAGCGCTGTATCCTTGCTGAAGCCATGGGAGGAATACATCTTGATTCACTGAAAAGGCTCATCAGGGATTTGTGGTCAGTGCATCAGGTGAAATGACAACCATAGAGGTACGGATGAAAACGTTTTACAGCAAAGACTATGTCTAGACCTTCCTTGTCTAACTGTGAATATCCCTTCTCAGCACTTGTCAGCGTGTGCGATGCAAATCCAATGGGTTTTTTCTGACCCATCCTCCATCTGATGAGAGAGTACTGCCCCGACGCCATAGGTCGAGCTGTCACATGACAGGATGATCTCTTTGTCTTGGTCGAAGTAAACCAGCAGTTGTGCCGATTGTAGTAGTGCTTTTTACTTCCTTGAAAGCTTTCTCTTGTGCTGGTCCTCACTTCTAATTATAGTATTTGTGGAGCAGCTGTTGCGCACAATTGGCCCAGCGTCGTCCAGGGTAGGGGAGGGAATGGCCGGCAGGATATAGCTCAGTTGGTAGAGCATGGCAACGCCAGGGTTGTGGGTCCGATTCCCACGGGGGGCCAGTATGAAAAATAAAAAAATTATGTATGCACTCACTAAGTGTAAGTCGCTCTGGATAAATGTAAATGGATGCCAACCCGAAAACCAAGCGGTTTTGACTGTAATCCTGGTCCAGGTGGAGCTGTTGGTAGGCTCATCTTAATGTCTTGCCTCCTGCAAGCGTCGCGAACATGTTCTCCACCCGCGTCTAGCTTAGAGGCCCTGTTGAGTTTGTAGTCCCCGCACAGTGCCGTCACTTTTCAGAACGGGAATGATTGGAGCTGCCCAGCGGGAGAACTGAATGGGAGTAATGATGTTTGTTTCCTGCAGCCGCTCCAACTCATCCTCCACTTTCTTTTTCATGTCCCGGGGCTCTGCTTGAGGATCTACGAACAGCTTAACTGCAGTACACTGCAGCGTACCCAGTTCATCTCTGAAAACTAAGACAAAAAAACAGAAAACTTGAGCGTGCATAGCTATTCACCCCCCCAAAGTCAATACTTTGTAGAGCCACCTTTTGCAGCAATTACAGCCGCAAGTCTCTTGGGGCATGTCTCTATAAGCTTGGCACATCTAGCCACTGGGATTCTTGCCCATTCTTCAAGGCAAAGCTCCTTCAAGTTGGATGGGTTCCGCTGGTGTACAGCAATCTTTAAGTCATACCACAGATTCTCAATTGGATTGGCATTCCAAGACATTTAAATGTTTCCCCTTAAACCACTCGAGTGTTGCTTTAGCAGTATGCTTAGGGTCATTGTCCTGCTGGAAGGTGAATCTCCGTCCCTGTCTCAAATCTCTGGAAGACTGAAACAGGTTTCCCTCAAGGATTTCCCTGTATTTAGCGCCAACCATCATTCCTTCAATTCTGACCAGTTTCCCAGTCCCCGCCAATGAACAACATTCCCACAACATGATGCTGCCACCAGCATGCTTTTATTGCAGATAGATTGTAACTTCCATCAATGTAATTGTCTGCATCACTTCCAATCCCCCATGTTATATATATATATATATATATATATATATATATATATATATATATATATATATATATATATATATATATATATATATATAAATACACATACATATACAGTGGGGAAAAAAAGTATTTAGTCAGCCACCAATTGTGCAAGTTCTCCCACTTAAAAAGATGAGAGAGGCCTGTAATTTTCATCATAGGTACACGTCAACTATGACAGACAAATTGAGAAAAAAAAATCCAGAAAATCACATTGTAGGATTTTTTATGAATTTATTTGCATATTATGGTGGAAAATAAGTATTTGGTCACCTACAAACAAGCAAGATTTCTGGCTCTCACAGACCTGTAACTTCTTCTTTAAGAGGCTCCTCTGTCCTCCACTCGTTACCTGTATTAATGGCACCTGTTTGAACTTGTTATCAGTATAAAAGACACCTGTCCACAACCTCAAACAGTCACACTCCAAACTCCACTAATGGCCAAGACCAAAGAGCTGTCAAAGGACACCAGAAACAAAATTGTAGACCTGCACCATGCTGGGAAGACTGAATCTGCAATAGGTAAGCAGCTTGGTTTGAAGAAATCAACTGTGGGAGCAATTATTAGGAAATGGAAGACATACAAGACCACTGATAATCTCCCTCGATCTGGGGCTCCACGCAAGATCTCACCCCGTGGGGTCAAAATGATCACAAGAACGGTGAGCAAAAATCCCAGAACCACACGGGGGGGACCTAGTGAATGACCTGCAGAGAGCTGGGACCAAAGTAACAAAGCCTACCATCAGTAACACACTACGCCGCCAGGGACTCAAATCCTGCAGTGCAGACGTGTCCCCCTGCTTAAACCAGTACATGTCCAGGCCCGTCTGAAGTTTGCTAGAGTGCATTTGGATGATCCAGAAGAGGATTGGGAGAATGTCATATGTCATATGGTCAGATGAAACCAAAATAGAACTTGTCGTGTTTGGAGGACAAAGAATGATGAGTTGCATCCAAAGAACACCATACCTACTGTGAAGCATGGGGGTGGAAACATCAAGCTTTGGGGCTGTTTTTCTGCAAAGGGACCAGGACGACTGATCCGTGTAAAGGAAAGAATGAATGGGGCCATGTATCATGTGATTTTGAGTGAAAACCTCCTTCCATCAGCAAGGGCATTGAAGATGAAACGTGGCTGGGTCTTTCAGCATGACAATGATCCCAAACACACCGCCCGGGCAACGAAGGAGTGGCTTCGTAAGAAGCATTTCAAGGTTCTGGAGTGGCCTAGCCAGTCTCCAGATCTCAACCCCATAGAAAATCTTTGGAGGGAGTTGAAAGTCTGTGTTGCCCAGCGACAGCCCCAAAACATCACTGCTATAGCGGAGATCTGCATGGAGGAATGGGCCAAAATATCAGCAACAGTGTGTGAATACCTTGTGAAGACTTACAGAAAACGTTTGACCTGTGTCATTGCCAACAAAGGGTATATAACAAAGTATTGAGAAACTTTTGTTATTGACCAAATACTTATTTTCCACCATAATTTGCAAATAAATTCATAAAAAATCCTACAATGTGATTTTCTGGATTTTTTTTCCTAATTTTGTCTGTCATAGTTGACGTGTACCTATGATGAAAATTACAGGCCTCTCTCATCTTTTTAAGTGGGAGAACTTGCACAATTGGTGGCTGACTAAATACTTTTTTTCCCCACTGTACATATATATGTATATACAGTGAGGGAAATGAGTATTTGACCCCTCTGCAAAACATGACTTAGTACTTGGTGGCAAAATCCTTGTTGGCAATCACAGAGGTCAGACGTTAATTGTAGTTGGCCACCAGATTTGCACACATCACAGGAGGGATTTTGTTCCACTCCTCTTTGCAGATCTTCTCCAAGTCATTAAGGTTTTGATGCTGACATTTGGCAACTCGAACCTTCAGCTCCCTCCACAGATTTTCTATGGGATTAAGGTCTGGAGACTGGCTAGGCCACTCCAGGACCTTAATGTGCTTCTTCTTGAGCCACTCCTTTGTTGCCTTGGCCGTGTGTTTTGTGTCATTGTCATGCTGGAATACCCATCCACGACCCATTTTCAATGCCCTGGCTGAGGGAAGGAGGTTCTCACCCAAGATCTGACGGTACATGGCCCGTCCATCGTCCCTTTGATGCGGTGAAGTTGTCCTGTCCCCTTAGCAGAAAAACACCCCCAAAGCATAATGTTTCCACCTCCATGTTTGACGGTGGGGATGGCGTTCTTGGGGTCATAGGCAGCATTCCTCCTCCTCCAAACACAGCGAGTTGAGTTGATGCCAAAGAGATCGATTTTGGTCTCATCTGACCACAACACTTTCACCCAGTTCTCCTCTGAATCATTCTGATGTTCATTGGCAAACTTCAGACTGGCATGTATATATGCTTTCTTGAGCAGGGAGACCTTGCGGGCACTGCAGGATTTCAGTCCTTCACGGCGTAGTGTGTTGCCAATTGTTTTCTTGGTGACTATGGTCAAATACTTATTTCCCTCATTAAAATGCAAATCAATTCATAACATTTTTTACATGCGTTTTTCTGGATTTTTTTGTTGTTATTCTGTCTCTCACTGTTCAAATAAACCTACCATTGTGCAAATTGTACAAATAGATACACAAGGTAGATGGATTATTTTAAATATGTTATTGGACCATAAACAGATATGGCTCATTAACCTTTACGGACCAAATAATGATGATCCACAATTCTTTGACAATATATATAATAAATGATCAAGCCTGCAAGCAACTCAAGACAATATTATTATGGTGGGGGATTATAATACTGTTTTAAATAGCTCAATGGACCGTAAAGGAAATCACACCACAAACAATCACCCACATGCTCTTAAGGAAATTGTGAATGTCATGGATACATTAGAACTAGTAGATATATGGAGGCTAAAATATACAGATCTAGTGAGATATACATGGAGTAGACTCAATCAAGCTAGTCGTCTTGACTTCTTTCTTATCTCATTCTCGTTGGCACCAAAAGTAAAAAAAAGTGTTGATAGGGGACAGAATGCGGTCAGACCATCATATAATAGGCATATACATTACTCTTACTAAATTTCCACGTGGGCGAGGATATTGGAAATTTAATCAAAGCCTATTGGATGATAATTTATTTATAATTAGAACAAAGGAATTTATAACTGACTTTTTCCAACATAACATAGGTACAGCGAATCCCCTTATTGTATGGGACACCTTTAAATGTGCCTTTAGAGGCCATGCAATTCAGTACTCATCTCGAAAACAAAAGCAATTTAGGTCAAAAGAGTTTATACTAAGAAAGGAAATAGAAAGTCTAACAGAACAGATAGATGGCAATAAAAACTGTAACATAGAGGCTCAGAATAAATTAGAGGAAAAACAAAAAGAAATGGAGAAACTTATTCAAGAAAGATCAAGTGTAATATATTATAAAAATAAAGCAAACTGGATGGAATATGGGGAAAAATGCACAAAATTCTTTTTTAATCTTCAACATAGGAATGCTACCAAAAATAACTTAATGAAACTGGTTACAATTGACGGAGTCACCCATAATTCACAAAATGATATTTTGAAGGAAGAAACAAAGTACTTTAAGCATACGTTTTATTTTCAGTCGCCTCCATCTCCTCTAACTGAAGCTAATTGTAGAGATTTTTTTTCTATTGATATTGTCAAATTAACAGCCACAGAGAAAGACTCATGTGAAGGTGAAATTACAGAGGAGGAACTTCTGGATGCAATTAAAGACTTTAAGTCTGGGAAAACTCCAGGGTTGGATGGCATACCAGTCGAGGTATACCAAACCTTTTTTGATATACTAAGAGGACCATTATTAGCATGTTTTAACCACTCCTATGTAAATGGTAGATTATCTGACACTTAAAGAAGAAGGTCTGATCTCATTATTACTGAAACAGGATACAAGTGGAAAATATAAAGATCCAGTCCATTTACAAAATTGGAGGCCCCTTACACTTCAGTGTTGTGATGCAAAAATCCTAGCAAAATGTATAGCGCATAGAATTAAAAAGGTATTGTCGGATATTATTCATTCTAATCAGACAGGTTTTTCACATGGAAGATACATTGGAGATAATATAAGGCAAGTATTGGAAACAATAGAACACTATGGAAAATATGGGAAACCAGGCCTGCTATTCATAGCAGACTTCGAAAAGGCATTTGATAAAGTTCGACTGGGGTTTATATATAAATGCCTGGAGCATTTCAATTATGGAGAATCTCTTATAAAATGGGTCAAAATCATGTATAGTAACCCTAGGTGTAAAATAGTAAATAATGGCTATTTCTCAGAAAGTTTTAAACTGTCAAGAGGAGTGAAACAAGGTTGTCCACTATCGGCATATCTATTTATTGTGGCCATCGAGATGTTAGCTATTAAAATCAGATCCAATAATAATATCAGAGGATTAGAAATACAGGGCTTAAAAACAAAGGTGTCATTGTACGCTGATTATTCATGTTTTCTTTTAAATCCACAACTAGAATCCCTCCACAGCCTCATAGAGGATCTAGATACATTTTCTAACCTGTCTGGATTACAACCAAATTATGACAAATGTACTATATTACGTATTGGATCACTAAAAAATACAATTTTTACATTACCATGTAGTTTACCAATAAAATGGTCTGATGGTGATGTGGATATACTCGGAATACATATCCCAAAGGACATGAATGATCTCACTTCAATACATTTTAATAGAAAGTTAGCAAAAATAGATAAGATCTTGCAACCATGGAAAGGTAAATACCTGTCTATTTGTGGAACAATCACCCTGATTAACTCTTTAGTAATATCCCAGTTTACCTATTTGCTTATGGTCTTGCCTACGCCTAGCGAACAGTTTTTTAAATTATATGAGAAAAAAATATTCAATTTTATTTGGAACGGCAAGCCAGACAAAATTAAAAGAGCATATTTAATAATGAATATGAATTCGGAGGACAGAAATTATTAAATATTAAAGCATTAGACCTATCACTAAAAGCTTCAGTCATACAAAAGTTATACTTAAATCCGAACTGGTTCTCTAGCAAATTAGTAAGATTGTCTCTCCCAATGTTCAAGAAAGGCCTTTTTCCCTTTATTCAGATTACAACCTCTCACTTTCAGTTATTTGAAAAGGAAATAATCTCCCAAATGTCACTATTTCTAAAACAAGCCATAGAAAAGTTGGTTGCAATTTCAATTTAATCCTCCAGAAACGAAAGAACAAATAATGCAACAAATATTGTGGTTAAATTCAAATATACTAATTGACAAAAAACCTTTCTTTTTTGACAGAATGTTTAAAAAAGGTATAATCTTCGTAAATGATATCATCGGTAGGACTGGTGGAGTTATGTCGCACATGCAGCTGACAAAAACATATGGAAATGTCTGCTCTACCCAAAATTACAACCAAATAATTGCAGCCTTACCGCAAAAGTGGAAGAGGAAAGTGGAAGGGGGGAGAAAGTAAGGAACTTGTCTGTCGGCCTTGCATTAAAGAACATAATTGGTTAAGGAAAACTGTGATAAATAAAAAAGTATAAGTTTCACTTAAGGACCAAAGGATTGACAGCCGTCCCATATAGATTGCAAAATAGTTGGGAAGAGATCTTTGACGTACCGATCCCATGGCATAGTGTTTATGAACTGACACGCAAAACGACACCGGATTCAAAAATTAGAATCTTTCAATTTAAATTATTATATAAAATTCTTGCTACCAATAGAATGTTATTTATATGGGGGATACAATCTTCCCAGCTCTGCAGGTTTTGCTGTGAAGAGATAGAATCATTAGATCATTTGTTTTGGTTCTGTCCATTTGTAGCTTGTTTTTGGACACAGGTCCAGGAATGGCTAAAGGATTGCAATATTTACCTGGAACTAACCTTGCAGATAGCATTATTGGGTGATCTGAAAAGTCATAGTCAATCAATCAATAATATAATAATACTTTTAGCAAAAATGTTTATTTTTAATTCATAATCTGTAGAAGCAATGAGAATAGAAAGGTTCAGAATTTTTGTAAAACATCACAGTACGGTTGAAATATATATGGCAAATAGAAATCCTATATGGATGGTGTTAAGAGATAGATGGGAGGTATTGAATGGAGTTGAAGGATGGGACTAATAACAACTAACAACAAATAATAACAAAGATAGCTAATAATGTAAGCATACTGTGTGGCGCAGTGGTCTAAGGCACTGCATCGCAGTGCTAACTGTGCCACTAGAGATCCTGGTTCGAATCCAGGCTCTGTCGCAGCCGGCCGCGACCGGGAGACTCATGGGCGGCGCACAATTGGTCCAGGGTAGGGGAGGGAATGGCCGGCAGGGATGTAGCTCAGTTGATAGAGCATGGCGTTTGCAACGCCAGGGTTGTGGGTTCGTTTCCCATGGGGGGCCAGTATAACAAAAAAATACATATATATGTATTCACTAACTGTAAGTCGCTCTGGATAAGAGCGTCTGCTAAATGATGTAAATGTATATAGGTTGTATGTTGGGAGCTTTTGGGAAGGAGCACAGTTAGAAAGATATGCCATATAGAAGCAAACCGGATGGACACCATGAAAATGATCGGAGAGGTTGAGAGTAGAAGAAGTTCAGGAGCAATAAAAAAAAAAAATATATATATATATATATATAATAGAATTATTGTAAAATTAACTCTGTCCATAAGGTGTAGATAGTAAGTATAGACCGGAAGTAGAGGCCTGGGCATTGTTGTTCACTAATTTACTCCAAGTAGGGAAAGGATGGTGGGGTTGAAAAGTAATAAAGGGGAGTATATATATATAAAAAATAAATAAAATAAAAAATAAAAAAAAACATGGGGGATTGGAAGTGATGCAGACAATTACATTGATAGAAGATACAATCTATCTGCAATATTAAGCTGATCCATTCCCCCCCCAAATAAAAAATAAACAAATAAACAAAATAAACAAATAACAAAAAATAAAATAAACCTACCATTAAAATTATAGACTGATCATTTCTTTGTCAGTGGGCAAACGTACAAAATCAGCAGGGGATCAAATACTTTTTCCCTCACTGTATATACACATATACACACATACATACAGACATACATACATACATACACATACATATCCTTTAAAAAATATATATATATTCCCCTTTATTACTTTCCAACCCCGCCACCCCCACTAACTTCCTGTCACGTTCGTTGAATGACGGGTCAGACCAAGGCGCAGCGTGATATACGTACATGTTTATTTAACTTAATAAACACTTGACAAAACAATAAATGAAACGAAACGAAACGTGAAGTCCAAGGCAGCACAACACAACATACCTTACAAGGAACAAGATCCCACAACTACCTAGTGCCAACAGGCTGCCTAAGTATGATCCCCAATCAGAGACAACGAGCTACAGCTGCCTCTGATTGGGAACCACCCCGGCCAACATAGATCTACAACACCTAGACTGAAACATAGAATATTCACACCCTGACTCAACATATCAGAGTCCCCTGAGTCAGGGCGTGACAGGCTTGTATGAGTGGAGGCCTGGAGACTGGCTAGGCCACTCAGGCTTGTATGAGTGGAGGCCTGGAGACTGGCTAGGCCACTCAGGCTTGTATGAGTGGAGGCCTGGAGACTGGCTAGGCCACTCAGGCTTGTATGAGTGGAGGCCTGGAGATGCTGAACATGTTTATGTTGTTTAACGGTAAATTACTGGGAGACCGGCAGGCTTTTGCATGACAACTACCAGATGACAAAATGTCATGACTACCAGTACCCTACCCCTGACCCACACTTTAGCCCAAAGTCTATATCTCTTGGTTCTCCTCTCATGAATTTTAAAAGCATTGGATTGATCTGACCATGAGCTGGAAGGAGTTTCCATATTCCTTATAGTCCCTTCTTTCCATGACAAGGAGTGAAGGAGGGGGAGCAACAGCATGTGATGGGTTAAGTTACTGCCAGACTAGATGCGCTGGCATTACATTGCATCAACCAATGGTTGAGTGTCACCTCATGGACTGTGCAGTCGGGCACCAGATTGCTATATCACATGATGCTGTTAGCTGATATGGGCGTGACAGAGCTGTAGTTCCATCAATGTAATCGTCTGCATCACTTCCAATCCCCCATGTTTTATATATATGTACTCCCCTTTATTACTTTTCAACCCCACCATCCTTTCCCTACTTGGAGTAAACTAGTGAACAACAATGCCCAGGCCTCTACTTCCAGCTTATACTTACTATCTACATTTTATGGACACAGTCAATTTTACAATAATTATATTTTGTTCGTTTTTTCTCCAGAACTTCTTCTACTCTCAACCTCTCCGATCATTTTTATGATGTCCATACGGTTTGCTTCTATATGCCATATCTTTCTAACTGTGCTCTTTCCCAAAAGCTCCCAATAAAATGCAAATTAATTACATAAAAATCATACAATGTGATTTTCTGGATTTTTGCAGACCTCTACATGCTTTGTAAGTAGGAAAACCTGCAAAATCGACAGTGTATCAAATACTTGTTCTCCCCACTGTATATACTTATTATGGACACAGTATGCTTACATTATTAGTTATCTTGTTATTATTTGTTGTTAGTTTTTATTAGTCCCATCCTTCAACTCCATTCAACACCTCCCATCTATATCTTAACACCATCCATATTGGATTTCTATTTGCCATATATATTTCAACTGTACTGTGATGTTTTACAAAAGTTCTGAACCCTTCTATTCTCATTGTTTCTACAGATTGTGAATTGAAAATAAACATTTTTGCTAAATGTATTATTATATTATTGATCGATTGACTATGACTTTTCAGATCACCCAGTAATGCTATCTGCAAGGTTAGCTCCAGGTAAATATTGCAATCCTTTAGCCATTCCTGGACCTGTGTCCAAAAACAAGCTACAAATGGACAGTACCAAAACAAATGATATAATGATTCTGTCTCTTCGCAGCAAAATCTGCAGAGCTGGGAAGATTGTATCCCCCATATAAATAACATTCTATTGGTAGCAAGAATTTTGTGTAGTAATTTAAATTGAAACATTGTAAGTTTTGAATCCGGCGTCGTTTTGCGTATCAGTTCGTAAACACTGTGCCATGGAACCGGTACGTTAAAAATCACTTCCCAACTATTTTGCAATCTATATTGGACGGCTGTCAATCCTTTGGTCCTTAAATGAAACTGGTATACTTTTTTATTTATCACAGTTTTCCTAAACCAATTGTGTTCTTTAATGCAAGGCCGACAGACAAGTTCCTTACTTTCTCCCCCTTCCACTTTCCTCTTCCACTTTTGCGGTAATGCTGCAATTATTTGGTTGTAATTTTGGGTAGAGCAGACATTTCCATATGTTTTTGTTAGCTGCATGTGCGACATAACTCCACCAGTCCTACCGATGATATCATTTACGAAGATTATACCTTTTGTAAACATTTTGTCAAAAAAAAAAGTTTTTTTGTCAAGTAGTATATTTGAGTTTAACCACAATATTTGTTGCATTATTTGTTCTGTCGTTTCTGGAGGATTAAACTGAAATTGCAACCAACTTTCTATGGCTTGTTTTAGAAATAGTGATATTTGGGAGATGATTTCCTTTTCAAATAACTGAAAGTGTTCTTTCCATTTTTAATAATGCATTTAATAATGGTGCTCCGTGGGATGTTCAAAGTTTCTGATATTTTATTTATAACCCAACCCTGATCTGTACTTCTCCACAACTTTGTCCCTGACCTGTTTGGAGAGCTCCTTGGTCTTCATGGTGCCGCTTGCTTGGTGGTGCCCCTTGCTTAGTGGTGTTGCAGACTCTGGGGCCTTTCAGAACAGGTGTGTATATATACTGAGATCATGTGACTCATGATCATCATGTAATTGCTGCAAAAGGTGGCTCTACCAAGTATTGACTTGGGGGGGGTGAATAGTTATGCATGCTCAAGTTTTCTGTTTTTTTGTCTTATTTCATGTTTGTTTCACAAGAAAAAATATTTTGCATCTTCAAAGTGGTAGACATTGTGTAAATCAAATGATACAACCCCCCCCAAAAAAATCTATTTTAATTCCAGGTTGTAAGGCAACAAAATAGGAAAAATGCCAAGGCGGGGGGTGAATACTTTCTGCAATATGAACAGACAGCAGTATACAAGTGGCATGACAGAACAGAACAGAAGAGACTTGGCTGGTCAACATACAAAACCCTCAAATCCATGGCTCGCATCCCAATTGGCAGCCGATGCCCTGCATAGTGCATTTCTTTAAGTAGTGCATTTTATAGGGGAATGGATGCCATTTGGGACGTACCCTATATATTATCTTGAGGGAAGTTTAGCACCATTATTTTATGAACAGACTGCATCATATAAAACCTCATCATAGCTCCCACATATTCAACCTTCTCTTTATAAAACCTGATCATAGCTCCCACATATTCAACCTTCTCTTTATAAAACCTCATCATAGCTCCCACATATTCAACCTTCTCTTTATAAAACCTCATCATAGCTCCCACATATTCAACCATCTCTTTATAAAACCTCATCATAGCTCCCACATATTCAACCATCTCTTTATAAAACCTCATCATAGCTCCCACATATTCAACCTTCTCTTTATAAAACCTCATCATAGCTCCCACATATTCAACCTTCTCTTTATAAAACCTCATCATAGCTCCCACATATTCAACCATCTCTTTATAAAACCTCATCATAGCTCCCACATATTCAACCATCTCTTTATAAAACCTCATCATAGCTCCCACATATTCAACCTTCTCTTTATAAAACCTCATCATAGCTCCCACATATTCAACCTTCTCTTTATAAAACCTCATCATAGCTCCCACATATTCAACCATCTCTTTATAAAACCTCATCATAGCTCCCACATATTCAACCATCTCTTTATTATAAAACCTCATCATAGCTCCCACATATTCAACCATCTCTTTATAAAACCTCATCATAGCTCCCACATATTCAACCTTCTCTTTATA
>CM062499.1:47791786-47796786 GCA_031479575.1 Coregonus ussuriensis | reverse complement strand
AGATATGTATTCTATATGACTGGAAACATGCACAACGTAACAGCAGATGTGTAAAAAAAAAACAACGGTTAAAACATTTGAGTGAAACATACGGTGAGAGCATCCGTATCATCTGGAACGGTCTGTTTTTTGAAAGCATATCAAGGAACAACTCTCATCTCCATTGTGAGGCGTATTTACAGTTATCCAAATCACCTCAGCCCAAATCTGACTGGTTAGTTATTACCTGTATCCAAGTGCATTGCTGGATAATTCTCACTGCATAACCATCACCATGAAAAAGCATAATCCTTGCCTACCCCAGTCACGGTTATTCGAGTCTTCATGTGGACAATGGGTCTGGTCACCTCTCTTGGCAAGGGCATCAAAGTCTGGTGTCAGTCGTGGTCCTCTGTAGCTCAACTGGTAGAGCACGGCGCTTGTGGTCCTCTGTAGCTCAGCTGGTAGAGCACGGCGCTTGTAACGCCAAGGTAGTGGGTTCGATCCCCGGGACCACCCATACACAAAAATGTATGCACGCACGACTGTAAGTCGCTTTGGATAAAAGCGTCTGCTAAATGGCATATTATTATTTATTATTATTGTAACGCCAAGGTAGTGGGTTCGATCCCCGGGACCACCCATACACAAAAATGTATGCACGCATGACTGTAAGTCGCTTTGGATAAAAGCGTCTGCTAAATGGCATATTATTATTATTATCTTTGATGTAGAAATTCTCAGAACAGCTGACAACAGTGGTCATTTGTTGAATTTGACCTGTGACGGGATTTGTTGTAATTCATGACTGAGAACGTTTGTTGACACACACATATGTGGACCCGAATAAAACAAGCATCCTGTGGGCGTGCTTTTTACTGTTTGGAAACTTGTTTTCATTCAGTGAGCCATAGAACTGGTCTATTGTTGCTGTTTTGTACTTCTCCTTCAAAGCACTGTCACGTTGGATGTCGATGAGCTCCAATTGTGCGTCTGGTGGTGCTTTCTGACTGTCGAAAGACAGATACAAGCTCCAGCTCAGTCTCAATCTTAGTGAAGTCTGAGAAGCGGTGGGAAAACTCAGCATGCAGGTCGATCAAAGTGCTACTGTGTGTCTCAGTGCGGCAGTGCGATGTGGGCGCGTTCAGTGCAGCCAGTGTCGGAAAATGAGCGAGAGACCGGCTGAATGCTTTCACATTGGAATACAGTTCATGCACAAAAACACAATTTCCCTGCAGTTTCACATTTAGATCGTTCAGATGCCCCAATACGTCCACACCGAAAGCAAAGTCGCCCAGCCAGTCTGTGTCTTTCAACTCGGAGAAGTCGTCAGCTTTACCAACCGTATCAAGGAAACATACCTATCTCCCCTCTCAGTTCCCACACACGGCGAAATACTTTACATTTTTTTAGTAGGTCAATGTTTTTACCGGTTAGATTTGGTGATCCATCTGTTGTGACGTTTGTAAGTTTGCTCCACAGTAGATTCATTTTCTCCAAGCAGGCAGACACCCTGTCATATAAATCAGAGCCCCTGGTTGTTCCCATCACTGTAAGTCAGAGCCCCTGGTTGTTCCCATCACTGTAAATCAGAGCCCCTGGTTGTTCCCATCACTGTAAATCAGAGCCCCTGGTTGTTCCCATCACTGTAAGTCAGAGCCCCTGGTTGTTCCCCTCACTGTAAGTCAGAGCCCCTGGTTGTTCCCATCACTGTAAGTCAGAGCCCCTGGTTGTTCCCATCACTGTAAGTCAGAGCCCCTGGTTGTTCCCCTCACTGTAAGTCAGAGCCCCTGGTTGTTCCCCTCACTGTAAGTCAGAGCCCCTGGTTGTTCCCCTCACTGTAAATCAGAGCCCCTGGTTGTTCCCATCACTGTAAGTCAGAGCCCCTGGTTGTTCCCATCACTGTAAATCAGAGCCCCTGGTTGTTCCCCTCACTGTAAGTCAGAGCCCCTGGTTGTTCCCATCACTGTAAGTCAGAGCCCCTGGTTGTTCCCATCACTGTAAGTCAGAGCCCCTGGTTGTTCCCATCACTGTAAGTCAGAGCCCCTTGTTGTTCCCCTCACTGTAAATCAGAGCCCCTGGTTGTTCCCATCACTGTAAATCAGAGCCCCTGGTTGTTCCCATCACTGTAAGTCAGAGCCCCTGGTTGTTCCCATCACTGTAAATCAGAGCCCCTGGTTGTTCCCATCACTGTAAATCAGAGCCCCTGGTTGTTCCCATCGCTGTAAGTCAGAGCCCCTGGTTGTTCCCATCGCTGTAAATCAGAGCCCCTGGTTGTTCCCATCGCTGTAAATCAGAGCCCCTGGTTGTTCCCATCGCTGTAAGTCAGAGCCCCTGGTTGTTCCCCTCACTGTAAATCAGAGCCCCTGGTTGTTCCCATCACTGTAAATCAGAGCCCCTGGTTGTTCCCATCGCTGTAAATCAGAGCCCCTGGTTGTTCCCATCGCTGTAAGTCAGAGCCCCTGGTTGTTCCCATCGCTGTAAATCAGAGCCCCTGGTTGTTCCCATCGCTGTAAATCAGAGCCCCTGGTTGTTCCCATCGCTGTAAGTCAGAGCCCCTGGTTGTTCCCATCGCTGTAAATCAGAGCCCCTGGTTGTTCCCATCGCTGTAAATCAGAGCCCCTGGTTGTTCCCATCGCTGTAAATCAGAGCCCCTGGTTGTTCCCATCGTTGATTCCATCGCAAGAAGTTCCTCTGCTATTTCAAAGTTCTCCTTTATTCCTCTGACAAAAAATTTAAAGTTGAGCGGTGTCTCTGATGCCAGTACTCTCATCCAGTGCTATAGAAAAAAAAGATGGAAGCTGCTTTTTTTTTCTTCAACTCTGAGATTAGCTCCTCACCTATCACTTCTAGCCATCTGCTTTGACATTCAGAGTCCACTTTTCTTATTTTTCGCAGCACTCATTTTTCACGTCAAAAGTCGTCAAGCAATGAAGTGGCTATGATGACTGAGCGCATTCTGAATCTGACTGTAGGCCCAAATACAGACCAGGCTACAGGGGCATCTATTGGAGGTTGTTTGTACATCATGGAATGAGTACTGTTAGGCCAAAAATGGTAACTCTCAAATATAATAATATTGAATACATTTAAAAAATGTCTCGCGGGCCGGATTGAAGTGCCCGGCGGGCTCCCCCTTGGTCTAGAAACTGATACTGCCCACTATAGGGATTACAGGTCATATCTAGTTGTAGTTCCACTGTAAGGCCTATAGGAGGCGACAGAGCATTGCTCTCATCTCATTCCTACATCCTGGAGAACTACTGCTGATTGGCCAAGAGGTGGTGAGGAGGCGGGGAGTAGTTTGAGTGACAGTTGGACGGAGCACTCACCTGCAGAGGGAGGTTGGGCACCAGGCAGGTGATACCGAATCCCACCAATAGGATGTTGGTCAGGATGAATGCTCGCATGGCATTGGTCACCTTCTGGATCTGTCTGTCTCTGCGCTTGGCCTTTGGCTGATCCCTGGGGGGGAGAGGAGAGGAGAGGAGAGGAGAGGAGAGGAGAGGAGAGGAGAGGAGAGGAGAGGAGAGGAGAGTGGACGGGAGAGGGGAGGGGGAGGGGTGGGACGGGAGAGGGGAGGGGGAGGGGTGGGATGGGAGAGGGGAGGGGGAGGGGTGGGACGGGAGAGGGGAGGGGGAGGGGTGGGACGGTAGAGGGGAGGGGTGGGACGGTAGAGGGGAGGGGTGGGACGGGAGAGGGGAGGGTAGGGGGAGGGGGAGGGGTGGGACGGGAGAGGGGGAGGGGGAGGGGTGGGATGGGAGAGGGGAGGGGGAGGGGGAGGGGTGGGACGGGAGAGGGGAGGGGGAGGGGTGGGACGGGAGAGGGGAGGGGAGGGGAGGGGGAGGGGTAGAAGAGAGGGGGGAGAAGAGGTGAAACTAGATGAGGCCAGAACCTATTCCCAACATTTTAAATGTTTCCATTTGAGTCATTTAGCAGATCTCTTATCCAGAACAACCTCCATTAGTGCATTCATCTTAAGATAGCTAAGTGAGACAACCACATATCACAATCGTAGCAGGCACATTTTCCCTAAACAAAGTTATCAGCAAAGTCTGTGCTTGTAGGAAAAGACAAGTGCAAATTTTTTTTTACATCCCATTCACAGACATCATGTCTAACTTTATCAAGGGATCACCCCCAAATCAACCCCTAGCCCCTAACCCCTAACTCCTAGCCCCTAACCCTGAACTCCTAGCCCCTAACCCCTAGCCCCTAGCCCCTAACCCCTAGCCCCTAACTCCTAGCCCCTAACCCCTAGCCCCTAGCCCCTAACCCTGAACTCCTAGCCCCTAACCCCTAGCCCCTAACCCCTAGCCCCGAACTCCTAGCCCCTAACCCCTAGCCCCTAACTCCTAGCCCCTAACCCCTAGCCCCTAACTCCTAGCCCCTAACCCCTAGCCCCTAGACCCTAACCCCGAACTCCTAGCCCCTAACCCCTAGCCCCGAACTCCTAGCCCCTAACCCCTAGCCCCTAACTCCTAGCCCCTAACCCCTAGCCCCTAACCCCTAGCCCCTAACTCCTAGCCCCTAACCCCTAGCCCCCAGCCCCTAACCCTGAACTCCTAGCCCCTAACCCCTAGCCCCTAACCCCTAGCCCCGAACTCCTAGCCCCTAACCCCTAGCCCCTAACTCCTAGCCCCTAACCCCTAGCCCCTAACTCCTAGCCCCTAACCCCTAGCCCCTAGACCCTAACCCCGAACTCCTAGCCCCTAACCCCTAGCCCCGAACTCCTAGCCCCTAACCCCTAGCCCCTAACTCCTAGCCCCTAACCCCTAGCCCCTAACCCCTAGCCCCTAACCCCTAACCCCTAGCCCCTAACCCCTAGCCCCTAACCCCTAACTCCTAGCCCCGAACCCCTAGCGCCTAGCCCCTAACCCCGAACTCCTAGCCCCGAACCACATAACCCCTAGTCCCTAACCCCTAGGAACTCTTATCCAAACTGCTCAGGTCAGATCTCCATAGAGAGTAAGGGCTACTGGCTAGTGACTTGGCTAGTGACTTGGCTAGAGTTAGGGGCT
>CM062499.1:47761786-47789286 GCA_031479575.1 Coregonus ussuriensis | reverse complement strand
AGGGGAGGGGAGGGGAGGGGAGGGGAGGGGAGGGGAGGGGAGGGAGGGAGGGAGGGAGGGGAGGGGAGAGGAGAGGAGGAGAGGAGGGAGGAGAGGAGAGGAGGGAGGGAGGAGAGGAGGGGGGAGAGGAGAGGAGGAGGGAGGAGAGGAGGGAGGGAGGGAGGGGAGAGGAGGAGAGGAGGGAGGGAGGGGAGAGGAGGAGGGAGGGAGGGAGGGGAGAGGAGGGAGGAGGAGAGGAGGAGAGGAGAGGTGGGAGGGGAGGGAGGGAGGAGGGAGGGGGGGGAGAGGAGGAGAGGAGGGAGGGAGGGGAGAGGAGGAGAGGAGAGGAGAGGAGGGAGGAGGGAGGGAGGAGGGAGGGGGGGGGAGAGGAGGAGAGGAGGGAGGGAGGGGAGAGGAGGAGAGGAGAGGTGGGAGGGAGGAGGGAGGGGGGGGAGAGGAGGAGAGGAGGAGGGAGGGGAGAGGGAGGAGAGGAGAGGTGGGAGGGGAGGGAGGGAGGAGGGAGGGGGGGGGGGAGCGAGGAGGAGAGGAGGGAGGGAGGGAGAGGAGGGGGGAGAGGAGGAGAGGAGGAGGAGGGGAGGGAGGTGAGAGGAGGAGGGGAGGAGGGAGAGGAGGAGGGGAGGAGAGGAGGGGGAGAGGAGGAGGGAGGCGGAGAGGAGGAGGGGAGGAGGAGGAGGTAGGAGGGAGGGGGAGGAGGAGGAGAGGAGAGGGGAGGGAGGGGAGAGGAGGAGGGGAGGAGGAGGGGAGGAGGAGGTAGGAGGGGAGGGGAGAGGAGGAGAGGAGGGAGGGAGGGAGGGGAGAGGAGGAGAGGAGGGAGGGAGGGGGGAGAGGAGGAGGAGGGAGGGAGGGAGGGGAGAGGAGGAGAGGAGGGAGGGAGGGGAGAGGAGGGAGGGGAGAGGAGGAGAGGGAGAGGAGGAGAGGAGAGGAGGAGAGGAGGGGAGGAGGGAGGGGAGAGGAGGAGAGAAGGAGAGGAGGGAGGGGAGAGGAGGAGAGTGAAGAGGAGAGTAGAGGAGAGGAGGAGAGGAGGAGGGAGGGAGGGAGGGGAGAGGAGGAGAGTGAAGAGGAGAGGAGGAGAGGAGGAGGGAGGGAGGGAGGGGAGGGGAGGGGAGAGGAGGAGAGGAGAGGAGAGGAGGAGAGGAGGGAGGGGAGAGGTGGAGAGGAGAGGAGAGGAGAGGAGGAGAGGAGAGGAGAGGAGGAGAGGAGGGAGGGGAGAGGAGGAGAGGAGGAGAGGAGGGAGGGAGGGGAGAGGAGGAGAGTGAAGAGGAGAGGAGGAGAGGAGGAGGGGAGGCGAGGAGGAGAGGAGGAGAGGAGGAGGGAGGGGAGAGGAGGAGAGTGAAGAGGAGGAGAGGAGGAAGGAGGGAGGGAGGAGGAGGAGAGGAGGAGAGGAGGATTGGAGGGAGGGGAAAGGAGGAGAGGAGGAGGGAGGGAGGGGAGAGGAGAGGAGGAGAGGAGGAGAGGAGGAGGGAGGGAGGGGAGAGGAGGAGAGTGAAGAGGAGAGGAGGGGAGGAGGGAGGGAGGGGAGAGGAGGAGAGTGAAGAGGAGAGGAGGAGAGGAGGAGGGAGGGAGGGAGGGAGGGAGGAGGAGAGTGGAGAGGAGGGGGAGGGAGGTGGAGAGGAGGGGGAGGGAGGGAGGAGAGTGGAGAGGGGGAGGGAGGTGGAGAGGAGGGGGAGGGGAGGGAGGGAGGGGAGGAAGGAGGGGAGGGAGGGAAGGAGAGGAAGGAGGGGAGGAGGGGAGGAAGGAACGGGGAGGAGGGGAGGAGGAGGGGAGGAGGAGGGAGGGGAGAGGAGGAGAGGAGAGGAGGAGAGGAGGAGGGAGGGGAGAGGAGGAGAGGAGGGAGGGAGGGAGGGGAGAGGAGGAGAGGAGGGAGGGAGGGGAGAGGAGGAGGGAGGGAGGGAGGGAGGGGAGAGGAGGAGAGGAGGAGGGAGGGGAGAGGAGGAGGGAGGGAGGGAGGGAGGGAGGGAGGGGAGGGGAGGGGAGGGGAGGGGAGGGGAGGGGAGGGAGGGAGGGAGGGAGGGGAGGGGAGAGGAGAGGAGGAGAGGAGGGAGGAGAGGAGAGGAGGGAGGGGAGAGGAGGGGGGAGAGGAGAGGAGGAGGGAGGAGAGGAGGGAGGGAGGGGAGAGGAGGAGAGGAGGGAGGGAGGGGAGAGGAGGAGGGAGGGAGGGAGGGGAGAGGAGGAGAGGAGGAGAGGAGGAGAGGAGAGGTGGGAGGGGAGGGAGGGAGGAGGGAGGGGGGGGAGAGGAGGAGAGGAGGGAGGGAGGGGAGGGAGGGAGGAGGGAGGGGGGGGGAGAGGAGGAGAGGAGGGAGGGAGGGGAGAGGAGGAGAGGAGAGGTGGGAGGGAGGAGGGAGGGGGGGGAGAGGAGGAGAGGAGGGAGGGAGGGGAGAGGAGGAGAGGAGAGGTGGGAGGGGAGGGAGGGAGGAGGGAGGGGGGGGGAGAGGAGGAGAGGAGGGAGGGAGGGGAGAGGAGGGGGGAGAGGAGGAGAGGAGAGGAGGGAGGGAGGTGAGAGGAGGAGGGGAGGAGGGAGAGGAGGAGGGGAGGAGAGGAGGGGAGAGGAGGAGGGAGGGGAGAGGAGGAGGGGAGGAGGAGGAGGTAGGAGGGAGGGGAGAGGAGGAGAGGAGAGGAGGAGGGAGGGGAGAGGAGGAGGGGAGGAGGAGGGGAGGAGGAGGTAGGAGGGAGGGGAGAGGAGGAGAGGAGAGGAGGAGAGAAGGAGGGAGGGGAGAGGAGGAGAGGAGGGAGGGAGGGAGGGAGGGGAGAGGAGGAGAGGAGGGAGGGAGGGGAGAGGAGGAGGGAGGAGGGAGGGGAGAGGAGGAGAGGAGAGGAGGAGAGAAGGAGGGAGGGGAGAGGAGGAGAGGAGGGAGGGAGGGAGGGAGGGGAGAGGAGGAGAGGAGGGAGGGAGGGGAGAGGAGGAGGGAGGGAGGGAGGGAGGGGAGAGGAGGAGAGGAGAGGAGGAGAGGAGGAGAGGAGGAGGGAGGGGAGAGGAGGAGGGAGGGAGGGAGGGAGGGAGGGAGGGAGGGAGGGAGGGAGGGGAGAGGAGGGAGGGAGGGAGGGGAGGGGAGGGGAGAGGAGGGAGGGAGGGAGGGAGGGGAGAGGAGGAGAGGAGGAGAGGAGGAGAGGAGGGAGGAGAGGAGAGGAGGGAGGGGAGAGGAGGGGGGGGAGAGGAGAGGAGGAGGGGAGGAGGAGGGGAGGAGGAGGGAGGGGAGAGGAGGAGAGGAGAGGAGGAGAGGAGGAGGGAGGGGAGAGGAGGAGAGGAGGGAGGGAGGGAGGGGAGAGGAGGAGAGGAGGGAGGGAGGGGAGAGGAGGAGGGAGGGAGGGAGGGGAGAGGAGGAGAGGAGGGAGGGAGGGGGAGAGGAGGGAGGGGAGAGGAGGAGAGGAGAGGAGGAGAGGAGAGGAGGAGAGGAGGGGAGGAGGGAGGGGAGAGGAGGAGAGAAGGAGAGGAGGGAGGGGAGAGGAGGAGAGTGAAGAGGAGAGGAGAGGAGAGGAGGAGAGGAGGAGGGAGGGAGGGAGGGGAGAGGAGGAGAGTGAAGAGGAGAGGAGGAGAGGAGGAGGGAGGGAGGGAGGGGAGGGGAGGGGAGAGGAGGAGAGGAGAGGAGAGGAGGAGAGGAGGGAGGGGAGAGGTGGAGAGGAGAGGAGAGGAGAGGAGGAGAGGAGAGGAGAGGAGGAGAGGAGGGAGGGGAGAGGAGGAGAGGAGGAGAGGAGGGAGGGAGGGGAGAGGAGGAGAGTGAAGAGGAGAGGAGGAGAGGAGGAGGGGAGGCGAGGAGGAGAGGAGGAGAGGAGGAGGGAGGGGAGAGGAGGAGAGTGAAGAGGAGGAGAGGAGGAAGGAGGGAGGGAGGGAGGAGGAGAGGAGGAGAGGAGGATTGGAGGGAGGGGAAAGGAGGAGAGGAGGAGGGAGGGAGGGGAGAGGAGAGGAGGAGAGGAGGAGAGGAGGAGGGAGGGAGGGGAGAGGAGGAGAGTGAAGAGGAGAGGAGGGGAGGAGGGAGGGAGGGGAGAGGAGGAGAGTGAAGAGGAGAGGAGGAGAGGAGGAGGGAGGGAGGGAGGGAGGGAGGAGGAGAGTGGAGAGGAGGGGGAGGGAGGTGGAGAGGAGGGGGAGGGAGGGAGGAGAGTGGAGAGGGGGAGGGAGGTGGAGAGGAGGGGGAGGGGAGGGAGGGAGGGGAGGAAGGAGGGGAGGGAGGGAAGGAGAGGAAGGAGGGGAGGAGGGGAGGAAGGAGGGGAGGGAGGGAGGGAAGGAGGGGAGGAGAGGAAGGAGGGGAGGGAGGGAGGGGGAGGAGAGGAAGGAGGGGAGGGAGGGAGGGGAGGAGAGGAAGGAGAGGAAGGAGGGGAGGGAGGGAGGGAGGGGAGGGAGGGGAAGGAGGGAGGGAGGGGAGGAGAGGAGGAGAGGAGGGAGGGGTGAGGAGGAGAGGAGGGAGGGAGGGGAGAGGAGGAGGGAGGGAGGGAGGGGAGAGGAGGAGGGGGAGGGGAGAGGGAGGGGAGAGGAGGAGAGGAGGGAGGGAGGGGAGAGGAGGAGAGGAGGGAGGGAGGGGAGAGGAGGAGAGGAGGGAGGGAGGGGAGAGGAGGAGGGAGGGAGGGGAGAGGAGGAGAGGAGGGAGGGAGGGGAGAGGAGGAGGGGGAGGGCAGAGGGAGGGGAGAGGAGGGAGGGAGGGGAGAGGAGGAGAGGAGGGAGGGAGGGGAGAGGAGGAGAGGAGGGAGGGAGGGAGGGGAGAGAAGGAGAGGAGGGAGGGAGGGGAGAGGAGGAGAGGAGGGAGGGAGGGGAGAGGAGGGAGGGGAGAGGAGGATAGAAGGAGAGGAGGGAGGGGAGGAGGAGGGAGGGAGGGAGGGGAGAGGAGGAGAGTGAAGAGGAGGAGAGGAGGAAGGAGGGAGGGAGGGAGGGAGGAGGAGAGTGGAGAGGAGGGGTAGGGAGGTGGAGAGGAGGGGGAGGGAGGGAGGAGAGTGGAGAGGGGGAGGGAGGTGGAGAGGAGGGGGAGGGGAGGGAGGGAGGGGAGGAAGGAGGGGAGGAAGGAGGGGAGGGAGGGAGGGGAGGAGAGGAAGGAGGGGAGGGAGGGAGGGGAGGGAGGGGAAGGAGGGAGGGAGGGGAGGAGGGAGGGGAGGAGAGGAAGGAGGGGAGGGAGGGAGGGGAGGAGAGGAAGGAGGGGAGGGAGGGAGGGAGGGGAGGGAGGGGAAGGAGGGAGGGAGGGGAGGAGAGGAAGGAGGGGAGGGAGGGAGGGGAGGAGAGGGAAGTACGAGAGAATAATGAGAGAGAGAAAAGATGTAATAAATAACTTGTCCATGTTAATAATAAATAGCGGTGGTCTAAAACCCAAAGTCATCCGGTTTTAGCTTTAATGACTAAGATAGTCAGTTAGCTGGAACTGGTTTAGCTCAGGGCAGGGACAGTCCAAGGACTGGGCTAGGCTGAGGGAGAAGGACAACAACAACAACAGCTAACACAGCTATGGTTATGGTCATAATGCTAACCAATGCTAACTATTACACGGCTATGGTTATGGTCATAATGCTAACCAATGCTAACTATTACATGGCTATGGTTATGGTCATAATGCTAACCAATGCTAACTTTTACATGGCTATGGTTATGGTCATAATGCTAACCAATGCTAACTATTACACGGCTATGGTTATGGTCATTATGCTAACCAATGCTAACTATTACATGGCTATGGTTATGGTCATAATGCTAACCAATGCTAACTTTTACATGGCTATGGTTAGGGTCATAATGCTAACCAATGCTAACTATTACATGGCTATGGTTATGGTCATAATGCTAACCAATGCTAACTATTACATGGCTATGGTTATGGTCATAATGCTAACCAATGCTAACTTTTACATGGCTATGGTTAATAGCCTACTAATAGTATCTATCCCTGTCAACACTAAATCTAGGGTTAGCATTACATGGCTATGGTTGTCAGGGTTGGGTAGGTTACTGTCTAACTGGTTAGCATTACATGGCTATGGTTGTCAGGGTTGGGTAGGTTACTGTCTCCATGGCTATGGTTGTCAGGGTTGGGTAGGTTACTGTCTCCATGGCTATGGTTGTCAGGGTTGGGTAGGTTACTGTCTCCATGGCTATGGTTGTCAGGGTTGGGTAGGTTACTGTCTCCATGGCTATGGTTGTCAGGGTTGGGTAGGTTACTGTCTCCATGGCTATGGTTGTCAGGGTTGGGTAGGTTACTGTCTCCATGGCTATGGTTGTCAGGGTTGGGTAGGTTACTGTCTCCATGGCTATGGTTGTCAGGGTTGGGTAGGTTACTGTCTAAATGTAATCCATTACAGTTACATGTCCAACATTTTAATTAGTAACGTAACTTTTGTATTACCAAACTCAGTATCATAATCTGACTACTTTCCATTACTTATGGATGACTTTCCCCTTAAGAGGCCTTAGAAGACTAAAAGGATCCATCATAGTGGTCTCTGATTGGTGGTCATCATCTGGTGTGTCATCATAGTGGTCTCTGATTGGTGGTCATCATCTGGTGTGTCATCATAGTGTTCTCTGATTGGTGGTCATCATCTGGTGTGTCATCATAGTGGTCTCTGATTGGTGGTCATCATCTGGTGTGTCATCATAGTGGTCTCTGATTGGTGGTCATCATTTGGTGTGTCATTATAGTGGTCTCTGATTGGTGGTCATCATTTGGTGTGTCATCATAGTGGTCTCTGATTGGTGGTCATCATCTGGTGTGTCATCATAGTGGTCTCTGATTGGTGGTCATCATTTGGTGTGTCATTATAGTGGTCTCTGATTGGTGGTCAGACTCCCTCAGGTGGAACAAACTTAAACTTGCACCTTTTTCCAATGCTGAATTGAATGTCATTGAAGAAACAGAAAGGTGTCATAATGCATTTTTTTACGCAAACACCCGTTCCTGAATTTGAAAGTAATCCAAAAAGTAATCTAAGAAGTATTAATCTAGTTTTTCAAAAGTATCTGATTAAAATATATATATATATATATTTTTTTTTACAGACTACTGTTAGTTTATGACCATTACATGGGTTAGGGTTAATAACATAATACTGCTAGTACAGCTCAAATTAACTAGTACAGTCAACACAAAGTGAGTACTTAGCATTATATAGCATTTCAATAAGGTCTAGCATTGCAGTAAGGTATAATGCTAAGATTAACTGCTAAGGTCATGCTAGGCTTAAATGCTAACAAAGTTAGCTAAGGTTAATCAGAGGTAGCCAACCCACAGGCCTGTAGTCTTACCAACTTCCATTCAAATTCCAAATTCTATTCTGTAATTCAAGCAGGAAGTGGAGAATTTACTAGGAATTTATTTAGAATTGCAGCAATCTTCAAAAAATGTAATTTGAATTGGAATTGGAATTTTCTTTTAACCATCCTTGGAATGTAATTGGAATGTAATTGGAATATAATTGGAATGTAATTGGAATTGTCTGTATATACACTACCGTTCGAAAGTTTGGGGTCACTTAGAAATGTCCATGCTTTTGAAAGAAAAGTAATTGTTAATGATGTAAATGGCTATTGTAGCTGGAAACGGCTGATTTTTTATGGAATATCTACATAGGCGTACAGAGGCCCATTATCAGCAACCATCAGTCCTGTGTTCCAATGCAACATTGTGTTTGCTAATCCAAGTTTATCATTTTAAAAGGCTAATTGATCATTAGAAAACCCTTTTGCAATTATGTTAGCACAGCTGAAAACATTTGTGCTGATTAAAGAAGCAATAAAACTGGCCTTCTTGAGACTAGTTGAGTATCTGGAGCATCAGCAATTGTGGGTTCGATTACAGGCTCAAAATGGCCAGAAACAAATAACTTTCTTCTGAAACTCGTCAGTCTATTCTTGTTCTGAGAAATGAAGGCTATTCCATGCGAGAAATTGACAAGAAACTGAAAATCTCGTACAACGCTGTGTAATACTCTCTTCACAGAACAGCGCAAACTGGCTCTAACCAGAATAGAAAGAGGAGTGGGAGGCCCCGGTGCAAAACTGAGCAAGAGGACAAATACATTAGAGTGTCTAGTTTGAGAAACAGACGTCTCACAGGTCCTCAACTGGCAGCTTCATTAAATAGTACCCGCAAAACACCAGTCTCAACGTCAACAGTGAAGAGGCGACTCCGGGATGCTGACCTTCTAGGCAGAGTTGCAAAGAAAAAGCCATATCTCAGACTGGCCAATAAAAGAAAAGATTAAGATGGGCAAAACAACACAGACACTGGACAGAGGAAGATTGGGAAAAAAAGTGTTATGGACAGACAAATCGAAGTTTGAGGTGTTCGGATCACAAAGAAGAACATTTGTGAGACGCAGACCAAAGTAAAAGATGCTGGAGGAGTGCTTGATGCCATCTGTCAAGCATGGTGGAGGCAATGTGATGGTCTGGGGGTGCTTTGGTGGTGGTAAAGTGGGAGATTTGTACAGGGTAAAAGGGATCTTGAAGAAGGAAGGCTATCACTCCATTTTGCAACGCCATGCCATACCATGTCGAAGGCGCTTGATTGGAGCCAATTTCCTCCTACAACAGGACAATAACCCAAAGCACAGCTCCAAACTATACAATAACTATGTAGGGAAGAAGCAGTCAGCTGGTATTCTGTCTATAATGGAGTGGCCAGCACAGTCAGCGGATCTCAACCCTATTGAACTGTTGTGGGAGCAGCTTGACCGTATGGTACGTAAGAAGTGCCCATCAAGCCAATCCAACTTGTGGGAGGTGCTTCAGGAAGCATGGGGTGAAATCTCTTCAGATTACCTCAACAAATTGACAACTGGAATGCCAAAGGTCTGCAAGGCAGTAATTGCTGCAAATTGAGGATTCTTTGACGAAAGCAAAGTTTGAAGGACACAATTATTATTTCAATTAAAAATCATTATTTCTAACCTTGTCAATGACTACATTTCCTATGCATTTTGCTATATTTCCTGTTCAAACTCATTTCATGTATGTTTTCATGGAAAACAAGGACATTTCTAAGTGACCCCAAACTTTTGAACAGTAGTGTACATTTAATTGGAATTGAAGTAGAAAACCATCCATGGAATGGAATTGGAATTGAGTTAGAATTTGAATTTGGAATTGAATGTGAAAATAAAAACCTGGAATTGTGTTATAATTGTGCAAATTCCTTACCGGACATAATGGATTTGGCATTGAATTTGAATGCAAACTGTGTTTCTAAATCGATCAAATAATTTAAATTAGATACATTACTGTATATGCATTATTTTTTTGTAATGTTTTAAGGTTATTTTGGCCCAATTAAAGGGATAAAGGCTTTTTAATCCTTTTTCTTATTCTGTATTGCTTTATTATTATTATTATTATTATGCCGTTTAGCTGATGCTTCCAAAGCAACTTACAGTCATACAGGGTGGTATCGGGAATCAAACCCACGCTCTACCAACTGAGCTACAGAGGACTACAACATCCAGGCTCTGTCGCAGCCGGCCGCGACCGGGAGACTCATGGGCGGCGCACAATTGGCCCAGCGTCGTCCAGGGTAGGGGAGGGAATGGCCGGCAGGGATGTAGCTCAGTTGATAGAGCATGGCGTTTGATTCCCGATACCCTTACATAAGATATGTATGACTGCTTTGGAAGCATCAGCTAAACAGCTAAATAATAATAAAGCAATACAGAATAAATTTGCAACGCCAGGGTTGTGGGTTCGATTCCCACGGGGGGCCAGTATAAAAAAAAAATATATATATATATATATGTATTCACTAACTGTAAGTTGCCCTGGATAAGAGCGTCTGTTAAATGACTAAAATGTAATGTAAAATGTAACATGTTGTTTTAGCCTTGGAAAAAATACATGTTTTATTGTCACATACACGCAGTGAAAATGCCAGAGTAGTACAGCGCCCCTTAGGATTAAGTGCCTTGCTCCAGGGCACATCGGCAGAATGTTTTATCTTGTCGGCTCGGGTAGTGGAACTATTTAAACTGGAACAACCATCTCAGTAATAAGTCCAGCTACTAACAGATTGGATTAGTTTAGAAAAATGTTAGTTATCTTCGTAAGATCAACCAATCAATGTACAGCAAAAACACAGAAGTATAAAGAATTCTAAAAGTAACGTAAAAGCAACAATAACACTGTTACATATGGAATAAACAAAACGTACAGTCAATAACACAATAGAAAATCTATATACAGTGTGTGCAAATGTAGTAAGTTATGGAGGTAAGGCAATAAATAGGCCATAGTGCAAAATAATTACAATTTAGTATTAACACTGGAGTGATAGATGTGCAAAATTTACCACAGGTGGACTCCAATCAAGTTGTAGAAACATCTCAAGGATAATCAATGGAAACAGGATGCCATGCTAAAACTCCCCCGGTCAACTGTAAGTGCTGTTATTGTGAAGTGGAAATGTCTAGGAGCAACAATGGCTCAGCCGCAAGGTGGTAGGCCAAAAACACAGATATTGAAATAAAGAATTCAAAAAGTAACGTTAGCACAATAACTGTTTGTTGGGAGCTTCATGAAATGGATTTCCATGGCTGAGCAGCCACACACAAGCTTAAGATCACCATGCACAATGCCAAGCGTTGGCCGGAGTGGTGTAAAGTTCGCCGCCAATTGGACTCTGGAGCAGTGGAAACGCGCTCTCTGGAGTGATGAATCACGCTTCACCATCTGGCAGTCCGACGGATGAATCTGGGTTTGGCGGATGCCAGGAGAACGCATAGTGCCAACTGTAAAGTTTGGTGGAGGAGGAATAATGGTCTGGGGCTGTTTTTTCAATGCTACAGCATACAATGACATTCTAGACGATTCTGTGCTTCCAACTTAGCGGCAACAGTTTGGGGAAGGCCCTTTCCTGTTTCAACATGACAATGCCCCCGTGCACAAAGCGAGGTCCATACAGAAATGGTACTGTCGAGATCGGTGTGGAAGAACTTGACTGGTCTGCATAGAGCCCTGAACTCAACTCCATCGAACATCTTTAGGATGAATTGGAACGCCGACTGCAAGCCAGGCCTAATCGCCCAACATCAGTGCCCGACCTCACTAATGCTCTTGTGGTTGAATGGAAGCAAGTCCCTGCAGCAATGTTCCAACATCTAGTGGAAAGCCTTCCCAGAAGAGTGAAGGCTGTTATAGCAGCAAAGGGGGGACCAACTCCATATTATAGCCCATTATCTTGGAATGAGATGTTCGACAAGCAAGGTGTCCACATACTTTTGGTCAAATAAAATACAAATCAAATATTATTTGTCACATGTGCCGAATACAACAGGTGTAGACCTTACCGTAAAATGGTTCCTTACAAGCCCTTAACCAACAATGCAGTTTTAAGAAAATAGAGTTAAGAAAATATTTACTAAATAAACTAAAGTAAAAAAATTATAAAAAGTAACACAATAAAATAACAATAACAAGGCTATATACAGGGGGTTCCGGTACCGAGTCAATGGGCTGGGTACAGGTTAGTCCAGGTAATAATGAGGCTATATACAAGGGGTACCGGTACCGAGTCAATGTGCGGGGGTACAGGTTAGTCCAGGTAATAATGAGGCTATATACAGGGGGTACCAGTTCCGAGTCAATGGGCTGGGGGTACAGGTTAGTCGAGGTAATTTGTACATGTAGGTAGGGGTAAAGAGACTATGCATAGATAATAAACAGCGATTAGCAGCAGTGTAAAAACAAAAGGGGGGGGGGGGGGTCAATGTAAATAGTCCGGGTGGCCATTTGATTAATTGTACCGCAGTCTTATGGCTTGGGGGTAGAAGCTGTTTAGAAGCCTTTTGGACCTAGACTTGGCGCTCCAGTACCACTTGCCGTGCGGTAGCAGAGAGAACAGTCTATGACTAGGGTGACTGGAGTCTTTGACAATTATTAGGGCCTTCCTATGACACCGCCTGGTATAGAGGTCCTGGATGCCAGGAAGCTTGGCCCCAGTTATGTACTGGGCCGTACGCACTACCCTCTGTAGCGCCTTTCGGTCGGATGCCGAGCAGTTGCCATACCAGGCGGTGATGCAACCGGTCAGGATGCTCTCGATGGTGCAGCTGTAGAACTTTTTGAGGATCTGGGGACCCATGCCAAATCTTTTCAGTCTCCTGAGGGGGAAGAGGTGTTGTGCCCTCTTCACAACTTTCTTGGTGTGTTTGGATCATGTAGTGTATATCATTGTAGGTGGAATCGGGAATTTAACCCAGGTCTCCAGGGGGGGAAG
This sequence comes from Coregonus ussuriensis, assembly GCA_031479575.1. Classification (NCBI taxonomy): domain Eukaryota; kingdom Metazoa; phylum Chordata; class Actinopteri; order Salmoniformes; family Salmonidae; genus Coregonus; species Coregonus ussuriensis. Next base: position 47,777,116 of record CM062499.1, on the reverse strand, counting down.
CACACATTTGCTTGGTGCTAGGAGTGTTGCTCATATAACCACAGCTTTGCAGGGTAACTATTATTATGAATCTTGTTTCAAGGTGACTACCTCATGAAGCTGGTTGAGAGAATGCCAAGAGTGTCACGATTCTCTAAAGCAGAACCCAGAAGCAGACCAGGAAAAGGTGAGTTGAATGAAGGTGAGTATTTATTTAAAGATTTAAATGTGGAAGCAGGAGAATCCAGGTGATGGAGCTGGCAGTGGAGGTGAGTTGGTGGGTGTGAATGGGCAGATCCAATGATGTCTCTGAAGCCACAGACGACCAGGCAGCGGTGGAGTGAATGTTCCGGAAGAGTAACAGTAGACAGAGTAAACGAAGGTGAGTTCACAGCAAGCAGAAAGTAACAGAACAGCAAAACTAACTCTTAGTAATCTGAGGCTGATACGCAGGCACAACATACTGTTCATGGATAACGATCCGGCAGGGAATGGATGTCAGGTCAGAGCTTAAGAAGTGGAGAGGTGATGATCAGAACCAGGTGTGCAGATAGCTGATGAGATGCAGGTGCGGGTAATGGAGAGATCTCCCGCCTTGCTTCATCGCCCGGCAACCAGACAGGGTGCATTCAGGAAACTCAGGAAAAAAACTCCAGGACAGAAAACAGGCAACTCCGGCAGAAACCGACTCAGGAAGCGGGATTCATGACAGTACCCCCCCTCTGACGAACACCACCGGGCGGACTACCCGGAGCGCCAGGATGGAGGCGGTAGAAGTCACGAAGGAGATCAGCATCAAGGATCTGACGCCAAGGAATCCAACTCCTCTCCTCAGGACCATAACCCTCCCAGTCCACGAGATACTGGAAACATTTACATTTACATTTACATTTAAGTCATTTAGCAGACGCTCTTATCCAGAGCGACTTACAGTTAGTGAGTTCATATTTTTTATTTTTTTTATTTTTTTTTTTTTTTTTATACTGCCCCCCCGTGGGAATCGAACCCACAACCCTGGCGTTGCAAACGCCATGCTCTATCAACTGAGCTACATCCCTACCGGCCATTCCCTCCCCTACCCTGGACGACGCTGGGCCAATTGTGCGCCGCCCATGAGTCTCCCGGTCGCGGCCGGCTGCGACAGAGCCTGGATTCGAACCAGGATCTCTAGTAGCACAGTTAGCACTGCGATGCAGTGCCTTAGACCACTGCGCCACTCAGGAGACGAAACCCCGACCCCGCCGTCTGGAATCCATGATGTGGCGCACTGTGTAGACAGGACCAACTCCGATCATCCGAGGAGGAGGAGGACGAGGAGGAGGGGGCAACAGAGGACTGAGGAGAACAGGCTTGAGGCAGGAGACATGAAAGGCAGGATGGACTCTGAGCGTCCTAGGCAATTTGAGTCAAACCACAACCGGATTAATGACCTTCTCCACCACAAACGGACCAATGAACTTCGGTGACAGTTTCCTCGACTCTGTCCGCAGAGGAAGATCCCGTGTAGCCAACCAGACCTTATCTCCGACGGCATAAGCGGGGCCTGGAATACAGCGACGATTAGCCTGGAGCTGATACCGGTCAGAAACTCTAAGGAGGGCCTTTCTGGCCCGATGCCAGGTCCGGTGGCAACAGCGAATGTGGGCTTGGACAGAGGGAACCGAGAGATCCTTCTCCTGAGAAGGAAACAAGGGAGGTTGGTAGCCGTACAGGCACTGGAAGGGAGACATCCCAGTGGCAGATGTAGGGAGAGTATTGTGGGCATACTCGACCCAGGGCAACTGAGAGACCCAAGAGGTGGGGTTGGAGGAGACAAGGCAGTGAAGCGTGGACTCCATCTTCTGGTTGGCTCTCTCCGCCTGACCATTAGATTGGGGGTGAAATCCAGATGTGAGACTGACTGTAGCTCCAATGGCCAAACAGAAGGATTTCCAGACAGCAGAGGTGAACTGAGGGCCACGGTCGGAAACTATGTCACTGGGCAATCCGTGGACCCTGAAAACCTCCCTAACCAGGATCTCGGACGTCTCAGAGGCAGAGGGAAGTTTGGAGATGGGCACAAAGTGGGCGAACTTGCTGAATCTGTCCACAATAGTAGAATGCCAGTGTTCCCATCAGAAGAGGACAACCCAGTGACAAAGTCCAGTCCAGGGCCAGATGCGACCATGGTCGCCGGGGAACAGGTAGAGGGTGAAGAAGTCCAGAGCTGGGCCGATTGGTACTCTTATTCTGCGCACAAACTGAACAGGCAGCAACAAAACTCTGGGTATCTTCTCCCATGGCAGGCCACCAAAATAGTCTCCGTAGTAACGCCATAGTCCGAGCCACACCAGGGTGACAAGCCATCTTGCTGGCGTGGGACCATTGGAGGACAGCTGAACGGACATACTCTGGCACAAACAACCGACCGGGTGGACCGTTACCGGGACCGGGCTGCGTCCGAAGGGCCGCCATAACCTCCTCCTCAATCTTCCAAGTAACTGCTCCAACGACAAAGTTCTGGGGAAGAATCGTCTCAGTCTTGGCCCCACTCTCCTCCGTCTTGGAGAACATCCGGGACAAGGCGTCCGCCTTGCCGTTCTTAGAACCAGGTCAGAACGTCAGGGAAAAATTTAAACGTCCAAAAAACAAAGCCCACCTGGCCTGACAGGAGTTGAGACGTCTAGCCGATTGCACGTAAGCAAGATTCTTGTGGTCAGTCCAGACAATAAACGGTTGCTCCGCCCCCTCCAACCAGTGGCGCCACTCCTCCAAGGCGAGTTTAACAGCGAGAAGCTCCCGGTTACCCACATCGTAGTTCCTCTCCGCAGACGAAAGACGACGAGAGTAGTAGGCGCAGGGATGGAGTTTACCGTCAGTGGAGCATCGCTGGGACAGGATGGCGCCAACCCCCACATCAGACGCGTCCACTTCAACGACAAACTGACGGCAGTGTCAGGTTGAGAGAGAATCGGGGCGTTGGTGAATCGGCTCTTCAAGTTCAGGAATGCTCGGTCTGCCTCAGGATTCCAACAGAAGGTTCTGGTGCTAGAGGTCAGGACAGTTAATGGAGTGGCCACATGGCTGTGATCACGGATAAATCTTCGATAGAAATTCGCAAACCCCAGAAACCTCTGGAGCTGCAATCTCGTACCGAGCTGGGCCCAATCAAGAACCGCCCTAACCTTCTCTTGGTCCATCTTAATCTCTCCCTTGGAGATGACGTATCCGAGGAAGGATGTAGTGTGGGCGTGAAAATCACACTTCTCTGCCTTCACAAACAGGCGGTTCTCCAATAATCGCTGCAGGACCTGCTTGACATGCTGGATGTGGCTGGAAAGCTCCTTAGAGAAAATGAGAATGTCATCCAGGTAAACGAACACAAAAAGACCGATCATATCTCTCAGAACGTCATTCACCATACTCTGGAACACTGCTGGAGCATTGGTCAGTCCAAACGGCATCACTTGATACTCGAAATGTCCCATAGGTGTATTGAACCCAGTCAACCACTCGTCCCCCTCTCTGATCCGGAACAGATGATACGCATTGCGTAAATCAAGCTTAGTGAACACAGTAGCACCCTGTAAGGAGTCGAAAGCAGAGCTCATCAAGGGCAGGGGATACTTGTTCTTGACAGTAATATCATTCAAACCCCGATAATCAATACAAGGTCGAAGAGAGCCATCCTTCTTACTCACAAAAAAGAATCCTGCCCCCAGGGGTGATGACGAGGGACGAATGAGACCAGCAGCTAGGGACTCCTTTATGTAGGTCTCCAAAGCTTCACGTTCAGGTCGAAAGATACTGTATAAATGTCCCTTGGGATAGGCAGCTCCAGGGATCAGTTTTATAGCACAGTCATATGGTCGGTGGAGAGGAAGTGACAGAGCCTTCTGCTTCCTGAACACTTCACCCAAATCGTGATATGTCTCAGGAACTAGGGACAAATCTGGGGGGGCAGAATCAATGACCTGACTGGGAACAGAATGGGAACAGGCAGTCTTAAGGCAGTTAGCATGACATTCAATGCTCCAACTAGTTACCTTGCCAGTCACCCAATCGAACGTGGGATTGTGTTCTCTCAGCCAGGGGTATCCAAGAACCAGGGGGGCACGGGGAGATGGCAGAATGAAGAAGGAGATAAACTCTGAATGATTAACTGACAGCAGCATTTTAACAGGTTCAGTCCTCATAGTGATTTGTGCCAGAAGTCTGCCGTTCAGAGTGGTAGCTTCAATGGCTTCCGGTAATTGCTCCTTGGAAAGCCCCAGCTGTTCCACCAAGTCGGCATCCATAAAGCTGCCATCGGCACCTGAATCGTTAAAAGCGCTAATCTCCAAAATCTGATTCTTGTTCATGAGGGTTGCAGGAAAACGGGGTCTGACAGGGTTATTGAGGCTGAAACTGGCTCGCTAAAAGTCCTCCCAAACTTAGCGAGCCGGGCAGTTTAACGAGCGCTGGTGACAAGCGGAGATGTAATGTCCCGGGTTACCACAGTAGAGGCAGCTGTTGGTCTAACGTCTACGTTGGCGCTCCTCCTTGGTTAGCCCGTGCCGCCCTACTTGCATGGGTTCCGGATCTGGAGGCAGAAACTCTCCTCTAATCTCGTGTGGTGAAGAATGATCAGCTCGTTCTGGTCCATTTCCTGACTTGAATGGTAACCGAGTAGATTAGTGATTGGAAGACCCCCATCGCTTCTCCCTCCTTCTCTCTCGGATTCTGTTATCCACCCGAATAAGATAATGCTACCAACCAATCCAGGTCACTAGGCTCCGGATAAGAGATCAGTTCATCCTTGAGTTGCTCCGACAACCCCTGATTAAAAAGCCGCTTGTAGTGACTCCTCATTCCACCCACTCTCCACAGCCAATGTCCTGAATTCAATAACAACGTCTGCTACACTGCGAGCTCCTTGGCGAAGAGAGAACAGACGATTAGCTGCGTCCTTACCTCGGACTGGATGGTCAAACAGCTTCCTCATCTCTGCCGTGAACTCCTGGTATGACGCCATGCAGGTGTCTTGTCGTTCCCATAAGGCTGAAGCCCACTCCAGAGCTCTTCCACGCAGCAGTTCAATTACAAAAGCTATCCTGGCCTTGTCTGTGGCGTAAGAGTTGGGCTGCAGGTCAAACACTAATCCACACTGCATGAGAAATGAACGGCATCTTCCCAAATCCCCTTCGTACTTATCTGGTGTCGGAACCTTGGGCTCACGGAAGGAAACAGCTCCAGAAGCGGCAGGTGAGAGGGGTGAAACAGGTGGTGGATTCTCCGCCGGCAAACTGAGCTGAGCCTGGATACTCGTCAGACTGACAGAAAAGTTCTGAACCGAAAACGCTATCTCCTGTAGCGCCGTGCTGTGTTGTCCCAACATCTTGTCTTGATGGGTAATGGCATGGCGAATGGAGTCCAGGTCCGCTGGGTTCATCCTTGGCCGGATCGTTCTGTCACGATTCTCTAAAGCAGAACCCAGAAGCAGACCAGGACAAGGTGAGTTGAATGAAGGTGAGTATTTATTTAAAGACTTAAATGTGGAAGCAGGAGAATCCAGGTGATGGAGCTGGCAGTGGAGGTGAGTTGGTGGGTGTGAATGGGCAGATCCAATGATGTCTCTGAAGCCACAGACGACCAGGCAGAGGTGGAGTGAATGGGCAGATCCAATGATGTCTCTGAAGCCACAGACGACCAGGCAGCGGTGGAGTGAATGGGCAGATCCAATGATGTCTCTGAAGCCACAGACGACCAGGCAGTGGTGGTGTGAATGGGCAGATCCAATGATGTCTCTGAAGCCACAGACGACCAGGCAGCGGTGGAGTGAATGTTCCGGGAGAGTTACTGTAGACAGAGGAAACGAAGGTGAGTTCACAGCAAGCAAAAAGTAACAGAACAGCAAAACTAACTCTTAGTAATCTGAGGCTGATACGCAGGCACAACATACTGTTCATGGCTAACGATCCGGCAGGGAGTGGATGTCAGGTCAGAGCTTAAGAAGTGGAGAGGTGATGATCAGAACCAGGTGTGCAGATAGCTGATGAGATGCAGGTGCGGGTAATGGAGAGATCTCCCGCCTTGCTTCGTCGCCCGGCAACCAGACAGGGTGCGTTCAGGAAACTCAGGAAAAAAACTCCAGGCAACAGAAAACAGGCAACTCCGGCAGAAACCGACTCAAGGAAGCGGGATTCATGACAAAGAGTGTGCAAAGCTGTCATCAAGGCAAAGGGTGGCTACTTTGAAGAATCTCAAATATAAAATATATTTTGATTTGTTTAACACTTTTTTGGTTACTACATGATTCCATATGTGTTATTTCATCGTTTTGATGTCTCACTATTATTCTACAATAGTAAAATAGTAAAAATAAAGAAAAACCCTTGAATGAGTAGCTTTTGACTGGTACTGCACATTTAAGCAATTGACAACGTGTAAATGTTACATAAAGGGTTTTGTTTTAAATATAAAAAATGTGTAGCAAAGGCGTTTTAGATATTTAGTTCTGTTAAGAGATAAAGTTGGTCTTTGGAATCTGCCATGAGTGGAGGTAGTTGGCTTGAGTTGAATTAAAATTCAGGGAATTGGTCTATAGAGGGAATTGAATTATGTGATTGTTATGGCAGAATATTAATTAGGGATTGTAGTTTTGAATTGACAGAGAATTTGAATTTGAGATGGAATTTAATTGTTGAGGCAGAATATTGAATTAGGAATTGACTCCAACCCTGACAACCACACAAACACAGCCCCCCCACACCCACCGGTGTTGAGGTCTCCATCGCTGAGGGTCTCCAGGATGTTGTTCATGGCTCACCCCCTCACACCTAGCCCTATCCCTAGCCCCAGCACCAGTACCCACCGGTGTTGAGGTCTCCATCGCTGAGGGTCTCCAGGATGTTGTTCATGGCTCCCATATAGAAGATGAGGCGGAGCTTAGTGATGGACATGGTGACCAGAGAGAGGATGAAGAGAGGACTGATGATGCTCTGCATGAACGACTGGGCTGCAGGAGAGGAAGGGGAGGGATGGAGAGAGAGAGGGGGGGGGGGGGGGGGGGAGGGAGGGGGGGAGAGGAGAGAGAGGGAGGGGGGGAGAGGAGAGAGAGAGAGAGAGAGGAGAGAGAGAGAGAGAGAGAGAGGAGGGAGAGAGAGAGAGAGCGAGAGAGAGAGAGGGGGGGGAGAGGAGAGAGAGAGGAGAGAGAGAGGAGAGAGAAGGAGAGAGAGAGAGAGAGAGGAGAGAGAGAGAGGAGAGAGGAGAGAGAGAGGGGGGAGAGGAGAGGTGTTTCAAATGTGTTCAAGGTTGTTGTTGTATTATTGTGGGGGCGATAGTATGACATTGGTTGAAGCTCAGTGTTAAATTCAATGACAAATTCGCAAATCAACTTGATTGGAAGTACACAACACACTCTCGTCATGAGCCGTCCGGCCGTTACCAAGCACCACATGCCAGATTTTTAACAGGATCATTAGCAATTTCGTTTTCTGTGTATTTTCTGGGCCCACCTAGTTTAAATTCTAGACATCGGATTAAAATGAGACTATAGCATTCATAAAGTGACCATTGGATAAAATACATTTGTAGGTGTAACAGTTTTTATTTAATTTCTAATTTATCGCTCTCACGTGCTCATTTCTGTCCATTAAGAACCAACAATGTGCTACTTTGTTGTGGCATTTCTGACGCTGACATCTTTTCAGCCGAATCTCAGAGTTCTAAAACCGGACAAAATAACTTGAGTTTCGCAGCAGCGCTAGTAGCTAGCTAACACCAGTCAGATGCAGTGGCGGCTCCTGAAAAAATTCTCAGGGGGGGCAATTTTTCTGATGATTTAGGTGACCTACACACATTTTAAAAAAGATATGTCCAGCAACAACATGAAGACAGGGGCAGCATATAAGTCAATACCAGAAGCATTTATTGACTGATCTCAAAAGTGTTGGCTTACAAAAGCAAAATAAGTTATCACAGTAAAAATAATCAAGGGTGTTCTTTCACATTCCTCAACACTGCATAAACAATATGCATTTCCATAAAACACCTCATCTAATTGTGCCACAAAGTTGACAAGTCCAAGAAAAATACCAGGGTTGGTGGAGCCCTCAGTTTCATCTTTGCCTCGCAAAGCTAACTCAAACACTCCGCAAAACTTCACACACTGGATTAGCCGGCTGAGGATGTGGCGGTTCTTGCTAACCTCATCGTTGTGGCGGCGGACAGCTAGCCTGTATCCCTCATCCAGTTGAGTGGCAATGTTCACTCTCCCCAAAGCAGACAATCTCAAACAGTTATCCATGTGGGTCTTTGACAGCTCATGTTTCTTAATCTTTTCTGAAAGATGGTGCATGTCCGTTACACCAGTCGCTGTCCAAGCGGTGCTGTCTGCCGTGCCGCCTTCAGGGTGAAAGAGTAAGCAGGGGTAGCAGAAGACTGCATTAGCTACATCGCAGCCAGCTAGCCAGGTTTTTCGTTCGTACCAATTTTTGGAAAATCCTCGGGTGTAGGACTTTCCCCCTTTAGTAGAAACCTGTTGAATTATTAAATTTGGTCTAGCAGGTCCTAATTGTTTCGTTGCCAATTTATCTTGATTTGTTCGCCGACAAAAAGGAACTTCTTTCAAAGAGACAATCGAGTTGCACTGAACGCTAGCCATCTTGACAGTAGTACGTGAATTGATTGACGCTGCTACCCGCTCTTTTCTTAGTTACGTTCATGGTTATGTTACGTATGACGAAAGCGCTTAAGTGCAAGCTCTCAGAAACCCATAGAGATTGTATTGAAAGCTCTGATATTTGAAAAAAAAAGATTTTACATGAGAGTCTATGAGAGACTTCTGGGGCGATTTTCAACCTGACTGAAATCGCCCCAAAAGGAGCGGGGCCATTTGAAGCACGACTTTAGCCTGATTGGACATTTAGTGGCAGATCAGACGTCTAGATTAGAACACTGATAACTACTGTTGCCGTGATATAATTGATTAGAAAAAAAATCCCTTCCTTTTCCCGTTTGGCAGTGCGTCGCCCATATCGCCCTAATGAACACACCGCCCCTGGTCAGATGAGAGGCAAGCTACAAGCAAAGGAAGCTAGCTATATTTAGCTATGGAAGGATTTTCACATGGCTGATGTCATCTGTGTAAACTGTTGGCCTTGACACTTGTGTGTAATGAGAGCACAAACAAATAAGCACAAATAAGATAGTGAATGTCCTTGGCTGTTATTGCCAGTTAGCTAGCCAACTAACGTTAGACAGTAATATTAGCTAGCTAGTTAGCTAGCCAACTAACGTTAGACAGTAATATTAGCTAGCTACACACCAATAAAGCTGTAATGTTAGCTGTATGGACAAATCGTGCACTGGCACAACTCAATGTTGACAATACATCCCACATTCTTCCACAAAGCACAGCTAGCTATAGCTAGCTAGCTAGCTAAGTAGAGTTCATAGTCAACACCAAACATTGAGAAACTGACATGCTGCTAATGTATAATACATGCAATGGGCATTGCTCATCTAACGTTAACGCTAGCTAACATTACTCCATACATTGTCAATCTGGCTTGCTTAGCAATGTAGCTAGCTAGCCGACGCTACAGCCCTTACTTTATGCATTAATTCAGTACACTCCCTCTGTCAATGCAATTTTCTTCTTGTCAATAATCAAAATTTGCACTGACTGATTAACACAGTGTCAATTTCCTTTTCAATGTATTCCCGAAAACCTGAAGTCGCCGTCATTGCTAGCTTGTGCGACCATTGCGCAGTCAACATAAAACGCCATGCTTGCCAACTTGATTAGCTATGTGACTGTTTTCAACACAGCAACTGTTTTATACTTTATTTTTAAAAAATTTTACCAAGCAAGAGAAATAAACGTTCAATCAGTACTGAGTGAATGAACAAGATAAAGATTGTGCAACACTATCCATTTAAATAGTGTGCATTCATGACAGGGTTTGTAGTGTGACGGTTAAGGTCCTGGGTTTGCCTCTCGGAGGAGATACTTTGGTCACTCTCTTTCATGTATAGTTTTGACACCCCCTGCCCAGTCCTGGCTTATTTTCAAATATTAGGTGGCTCTTAAAAGAGCATCGTTGAGAGGCAGTGGAGTGGACTACTGTGTGTCTACGGGAGAGAACGATGGAGACTGGAGAGCCCAACTCTCAACTCAAGGAATACGGCAGATGCACTCTGGTACGGTACGCCCCAGGGATACACTGCTTAATGCCTGGGTGGAGGATTGTGTTCCCTGAAATGTGTACACCAGCTGATTGAGGGAGCACCGGGCCCTCTCTATGTATTTTGTTTATCTTCTGGTCCCACTGGAACATCCAGCTCCTCCGCTGCACGACATCAGAGAAGACATCCGTCGGTCCCGGGAAACATTTGGATGACCACCTCTAAATCCGCACATCTGCCTCACCAGTGACGTCCCCTTGGTGCATCCCATGTTGTTTTCACCGAGGTGGATGACTAGAATGTCAGGGGGGGAAAGTAGCACCGCCCCTATGCTGGAGCAGAACACCTGCACTAATTTTAGCCTCAACAACAAAGGGGCTGAATACTTATGCAACGACATGTCTTCTTGTCTGCAACCCAGACAGCTGGCGTCGGGTAAGTTTGGCTTTATACATAGCTTGGGCTTTGTCGAGTAAGGCTTAAACAATGTATTTAGATTGTAGTTAGGTATTGTAGGTAGGCATCGTGGGTTGTTGTGGGTAGTTATTGTATGTAATTATTGTAGGTTAGTATTGTATTCAGCGGTGCCGGGTGTAGCACGAAGCTAGCTAGCTAGCTAACTCACCTCCTGGACTAGCTGGCGAGTAGCTATTAGCAACGGTAGCAACTAAATACAATATCCTTTTAGCCAGCTACATTCGTTCGCAGCGACGCCGTTTTTCAAACAAAGTCAACACAGCAGCCATTGCTAGATAGCCAACACTACCAGCTAGCTGTACTGTAGCAGCTAAATACAATATCTTTGTGCTAGCTAGCCAACGTTTAATTATTGCTGCGTTATGAAAGGAACTAGACACGGACACGAATTATCTGTTTAGTGTGTTAACACACTATTGGTAGTTTGTTGTAACCAAGTATTGGTGCTAAACTGTGTGTTATTGGATGCTAGCATGCTAGTTAGCTATGGCGTCATAGTTAGCTAGCTGAATAAAGTAAGTTGAGTCTATTCCTTGAAACATTGAACCGCTGTAGTTTACAACAATTCTAATTTCTAAAGTGGAAGTTGGGAGAGTTTTATTCGGGTGGTTCAGTGAAACAATTATAGTTTCTGAGGTGGAAGTTGGGAGAGTTATATTTGGGAGTTTTGGTGAGGGAGGCCCTGCTCTCTCCTTTCCCAGATGTTTAGTTCATTTCATTCCGATCTCCTCTGCATTATTGTAGCCATCTGCTACAGCCTGTCAACTATGCCTCTGCCTATCCCTGTTCTCTCCTCTCCGCACAGGCTACACAAACGCCTCACACCGCGTGGCTGCTGCCTCTCTAACCTGGTGGTCCCTGCACGCACCACTCAGGCAGCCTCTGGAACTGCCGTTCTGCTGCCAACAAGGCTGACTTCATCCCAGCCTATGCTACCCTCCAGTCCCTCGACTTCCTGGCGCTGACGGAAACATGGATTACCACTGAAAACACTGCTACTCCTACTGCTCTCTCCTCGTCTGACCATGTGTTCTCGCATACCCCGAGAGCATCTGGTCAGAGGGGTGGTGGCACAGGAATCCTCATCTCTCCCAAGTGGTCATTCTCAATTTTCCCCTAACCCATCTGTCTATCTCCTCATTTGAATTCCATGCTGTCACAGTCACTAGCCCATTTAAGCTTAATATCCTTGTCATCTATCGCCCTCCAGGTTCCCTTGGAGAGTTCATCAATGAGCTTGACGCCTTGATAAGTTCCTTTCCTGAGGATGGCTCACCCCTCACAGTTTTGGGGGATTTCAACCTCCCTACGTCTACATTTGACTCATTTCTCTCTGCCTCCTTCTTTCCACTCCTCTCCTCTTTTGACCTCACCCTCTCACCGTCCCCCCCTACTCACAAGGCAGGCAATACGCTTGACCTCATCTTTACTAGATGCTGCTCTTCCACTAATCTCACTGCAACTCCCCTCCATGTCTCCGACCACTACTTTGTATCCTTTTCTCTCTCGCTCTCCTCCAACACTACTCACTCTGCCCCTACACAGATGGTAATGCGCCGCCGCAACCTTCGCTCTCTCTCTCCCACTACTCTCTCCTCTTCCATCCTATCATCTCTTCCCTCTGATCAATCCTTCTCCCTCCAATCTCCTGATTCTGCCTCCTCAACCCTCCTCTCCTCCCTTTCTGAATCCTTTGACTCTCTGTGTCCCCTATCCTCCCGGCCGGATCGGTCCTCCCCTCCAGCTCCGTGGCTTGATGACTCATTGCGAGCTCACAGAACAGAGCTCCGGGCAGCCGAGCGGAAATGGAAGAAAACTCCCTGCCGACCTGGCATCTTTTCACTCCCTCCTCTCTACATTTTCTTCATCTTATTCTGCTGCTAAGGCCACTTTCTACCACTCTAAATTCCAAGCATCTGCCTCTAACCCTAGGAAGCTCTTTGCCACATTCTCCTCCCTGCTGAATCCTCCCCCCCACCCCCCACCCCCTCCTCCCTCTCTGTGGATGACTTCGTCAACCACTTTGAAAAGAAGGTTGACGACATCCGATCCTCGTTTGTTAAGTCTAATGACACTGCTGGTCCTGCTCACACTGCCCTACCCTATGCTTTGACTTCTTTCTCCCCTCTCTCTCCAGATAAAATCTTGCGACTTGTGACTGCAGGCCGCCCAACAACCTGCCCGCTTGACCCCATCCCCTCCTCTCTTCTCCAGACCATCTCCGGTGACCTTCTCCCCTACCTCACCTCGCTGATCAACTCATCCTTGACCGCTGGCTATGTCCCTTCCGTCTTCAAGAGAGCGAGAGTTGCACCCCTTCTCAAAAAACCAACACTCGATCCCACTGATGTCAACAACTACAGACCAGTATCCCTTCTTTCTTTTCTTTCCAAAACTATTGAGCGTGCCGTCTTTAGCCAACTCTCTTGCTATCTCTCTCAGAATGACCTTCTTGATCCAAACCAGTCAGGTTTCAGGACTGGTCATTCAACTGAGACTGCTCTTCTCTGTGTCACGGAGGCTCTCCGCACTGCTAAAGCTAACTCTCTCTCCTCTGCTCTTGTCCTTCTAGACCTGTCTGCTGCCTTTGATACTGTGAACCATCAGATCCTCCTCTCCACCCTCTCCGAGCTGGACATCTCCGGCGCGGCTCACTCCTGGATTGCCTCCTACCTGACCGGTCGCTCCTACCAAGTGGCGTGGCGAGAAGCTGTCTCCGCACCACGTGCTCTCACCACTGGTGTCCCTCAGGGCTCAGTTCTAGGCCCTCTCCTATTCTCCCTATACACCAAGTCACTTGGCTCTGTCATATCCTCACATGGCCTCTCCTATCATTGCTACGCTGACGATACACAACTAATCTTCTCCTTTCCCCCTTCTGATAACCAGGTGGCGAATCGCATCTCTGCATGTCTGGCAGACATATCAGTATGGATGACGGATCACCACCTCAAGCTGAACCCTGGCAAGACGGAGCTGCTCTTCCTCCCGGGGAAGGACTGCCCGTTCCATGATCTCGCCATCACGGTTGACAACTCCGTTGTGTCCTCCTCCCAGAGTGCGAAGAGCCTTGGCGTGACCCTGGACAACACCCTGTCGTTCTCCGCTAACATCAAGGCGGTGACCCGATCCTGCAGGTTCATGCTCTACAACATTCGAAGAGTACGACCCTGCCTTACACAGGAAGCGGCACAGGTCCTAATCCAGGCACTTGTCATCTCCCGTCTGGATTACTGCAACTCGCTGTTGGCTGGGCTCCCTGCCTGTGCCATTAAACCCCTACAACTCATCCAGAATGCCGCAGCCCGTCTGGTGTTCAACCTTCCCAAGTTCTCTCACGTCACCCCGCTCCTCCGCACACTCCACTGGCTTCCAGTTGAAGCTCGCATCTGTTACAAGACCATGGTGCTTGCCTATGGAGCTGTGAGGGGAACGGCACCTCCGTACCTTCAGGCTCTGATCAGTCCCTACACCCAAATGAGGGCATTGCGTTCATCCACCTCTGGCCTGCTGGCTCCCCTTCCTCTGCGGAAGCATAGTTCCCGCTCAGCCCAGTCAAAACTGTTCGCTGCTCTGGCACCCCAATGGTGGAACAAGCTCCCTCACGACGCCAGGACAGCGGGGTCACTCACCACCTTCCGGAGACATTTGAAACCCCACCTCTTTAAGGAATACCTGGGATAGGATAAAGTAATCCTTCTACCCCCCCCCCCCCCCCCCCAAAAAAAAAAACAAAAAAACAATTGTAAAGTGGTTATCCCACTGGCTATAGGGTGCAATTTGTAAGTCGCTCTGGATAAGAGCGTCTGCTAAATGACGTAAATGTAAATGTAAATGTATATATACATATATACACTGCTCAAAAAAATAAAGGGAACACTTAAACAACACAATGTAACTCCAAGTCAATCACACTTCTGTGAAATCAAACTGTCCACTTAGGAAGCAACACTGATTGACAATACATTTCACATGCTGTTGTGCAAATGGAATAGACAACAGGTGGAAATCATAGGCAATTAGCAAGACACCCCCAATAAAGGACTGGTTTTGCAGGTGGTGACCACAAACCACTTCTCAGTTCCTATGCTTCCTGGCTGATGTTTTGGTCACTTTTGAATGCTGGCGGTGCTTTCACTCTAGTGGTAGCATGAGACGGAGTCTACAACCCACATAAGTGTCTCAGGTAGTGCAGCTCATCCAGGATGGCACATCAATGCGAGCTGTGGCAAGAAGGTTTGCTGTGTCTGTCAGCGTAGTGTCCAGAGCATGGAGGCGCTACCAGGAGACAGGCCAGTACATCAGGAGACGTGGAGGAGGCCGTAGGAGGGCAACAACCCAGCAGCAGGACTGCTACCTCCGCCTTTGTGCAAGGAGGAGCAGGAGGAGCACTGCCAGAGCCCTGCAAAATGACCTCCAGCAGGCCACAAATGTGCATGTGTCTGCTCAAACGGTCAGAAACAGACTCCATGAGGGTGGTATGAGGGCCCGACGTCCACAGGTGGGGGTTGTGCTTACAGCCCAACACCGTGCAGGACGTTTGGCATTTGCCAGAGAACATCAAGATTGGCAAATTCGCCACTGGCACCCTGTGCTCTTCACAGATGAAAGCAGGTTCACACTGAGCACATGTGACAGACGTGACAGAGTCTGGAGACGCCGTGGAGA
This sequence comes from Coregonus ussuriensis, assembly GCA_031479575.1. Taxonomy (NCBI): domain Eukaryota; kingdom Metazoa; phylum Chordata; class Actinopteri; order Salmoniformes; family Salmonidae; genus Coregonus; species Coregonus ussuriensis. Next base: position 47,761,843 of record CM062499.1, on the reverse strand, counting down.
ACGTTCTGCTGCCTGCAACATCCTCCAGCATGACCGGTTTGGCGGTGGGTCAGTCAT
>CM062499.1:47704286-47754286 GCA_031479575.1 Coregonus ussuriensis | reverse complement strand
TGCTGATTACCCTGTTTGGTAGCTTTGTGTGTTTCTGGGAAAAGGGGAGTTTAAACTAGTTGCCCTTGGGCGTACATTACCCGTAGGAAGAAAGCTGTCTAAAAACACTAGTTAGACCTGAGCGGACCACCCACTGTATTTTTGTATGGTAGCAGTAGCCTAGCGGTTCTTGAGGCAGGCAAGATCAGTTCAGGGGTGTTTTACACTATTGTTTCATTTCTTGGGTCCTGCTCAGCCCTTTTTCCCAAACCCTTACCGTGTGTTCTGAAATAAACCATGTGTGTTTGACGGTAGTTCATGGTAGTTGTGTCCTATTTGTTCTCACTGTTCCATGCCACACTCCTAATTTGCATAATTTATGTTACGGGTCTCATGTCCATCCACCCTAGACGTTTAGAGCCACGGGGTTCGTAACACCTGTTGTTAACCTCCCAGAGACAGTTAGTGACAGGCCTGTTGTTAACCTCCCAGAGACAGTTAGTGACAGGCCTGTTGTTAACCTCCCAGAGACAGTGACAGGCCTGTTGTTAACCTCCCAGAGACAGTTAGTGACAGGCCTGTTGTTAACCTCCCAGAGACAGTTAGTGACACGCCTGTTGTTGACCTCCCAGAGACACAGTAATGGGACGCAAAAATCGACGCTAAACGACGCTATGCGTTGCTATAGTGATTTCAGTAAACAAACAGTGCAAATCAACATCCGGGAGAGAAAACAACGCTGCGGCAGACGGTAAAAGTTGAAATAGTCCCGTCTACCGTGACGGCATCTAGCTTCGTACTCTCATTGGACAGCGTTAGGGACAAGGTGTGGGGGTTAGGGGACTGACATGCAGTAGTGAGGTCCAGAGAGGTGAACCAGGGAGGTCCAGAGAGGTGAACCAGGGAGGTCCAGAGAGGTGAACCAGGGAGGTCCAGAGAGGTGAACCAGGGAGGTCCAGAGAGGTGAACCAGGGAGGTCCAGAGAGGTGAACCAGGGAGGTCCAGAGAGGTGAACCAGGGAGGTCCAGAGAGGTGAACCAGGGAGGTCCAGAGAGGTGAACCAGGGAGGTCCAGAGAGGTGAACCAGGGAGGTCCAGAGAGGTCAACCAGGGAGATCCAGAGAGGTGGGAACAGATTTAACTGTAATCTGTCACACGGTTTTACAACACAACAGAGACAGAACACAGCACAATGACCATGGGCAAGTCTCCCATACAATACTGTTGAACACTTGAAATACCAGGCAGGTCACCCCTGATACAAGTCAGTATTCATCCATGTCTGAGGACGTCGGGAGATGATATGGAAACCAGCCACTAGCGGCAACAGTGAGCGCTGTTACCTTCAAGTAGGTTTGGGTTTTGCTGGGGTGTTGTGGACAGGGGATGGTGGATGGGCCTGAGCATCTGCCTCTGACTCCAAAAGTTGCAAGTTCAAATCCAGCAATAGAAAGTTGTTTGTTTTAAGCCTATCCCGAACCTTAACACTTACCTTAACCATTCAGAGTTAATACCTAAAGTTAAACCTTAAACACTTTGAAATTTGACGTTTGAGAAACATGGATGAACGTCTAATTCTGATGTGAGAGCTGGTAGTGAAATACTTCACAGGGAATCAGAACTGGGCTCAGGAGAAAAAACAGAGAGCTTCAACTCCTGCATTTTTCCAGGAAGAGAGTGAGCGAGAAGGGGAGAGAGCGAGTGGGGGAGAGAGGGGGAGCGAGAGAGAGAGCGAGAGCAAGAAAGAGAGCGAGAGCAAGAAAGAGAGCGAGAGCGTGAGAGACAGAGAGAGCGAGAGGCAGAGAGACAGAGAGAGAGAGACAGAGAGAGAGAGAGACAGAGAGAGAGAACTCAAGGTCAATTTGTAATGCAATATTGATAGTAAATTTAGCAATTATATGACATGGGAACAACATTCTCACCTCTTTCATTGTCAATAATAACATTTTGACCATATTCTTTAACAAGAATGTTATTAAACTCCCTGGTCTGAGACCACTAGATCAACCCGCTGCTAATAGCTCTATATTGAAAATACTTTGATGGAAGAAAACATTTTCAATGATTAAATTTTTTAAAAATGTAAGTTAATTATAATTTCTACAAACTTTCTACCTGGTTTATGTCGTTTCAATTCAGACTGGAGTATTCTTTCAACAACAGAAAAACTCAGACACCTACGACCCATTCAAAACCTCCCACGACCCACATTTGGGAAGGGTCCCACCAGTTGAGAATCACTGCCCTAAAGGATCCTCCAGGAACCTTTTCTTTGGAAAAACCTTAATGACTTGGAGAAGATCTGCAAAGAGGAGTGGGACAAAATCCCTCCTGAGATGTGTGCAAAGCTGGTGGCCAACTACAAGAAACGTCTGACCTCTGTGATTGCCAGCAAAGGTTTTGCCACCAAGTACTAAGTCATGTTTTGCAGAGGGGTCAAATACTTATTTCCCTCATTAAAATGCAAATCAATTTATAACATTTTTGACGTGCGTTGTTCTGGATTTTTTTGTTGTTATTCTGTCTCTCACTGTTCAAATAAACCTACCATTAAAATTATAGACTGATCATGTCTTTGTCAGTGGGCAAACGTACAAAATCAGCAGGGGATCAAATACTTTTTTCCCTCACTGTATATACTGCAACGTTTCCTAAGAGCTAGTCGCAACGCAGCCCTCTCTGTCGGTGCCATTTTCACCGTGGTCCTGGAAAATATAATTCCTATTGGAATCCAGCCAGAATTAGGATATCCAACAAGTGGAATGTTTTATCACCCGCAACCTGCATTCAGAATGACTGTCAGGGTAGGGCAGAGACAGAGACAGAGACAGAGAGACAGAGACAGAGAGAGACAGACAGAGACACAGAGAGAGACAGAGACAGAGACAGAGAGAGAGAGAGCGAAATCGATGCAAACAACTAAACCAACCGGACAGACATTTCTATAATAGATTAATGGTTAGTAATAAAGTCATTCCAGTGCCAGAGGAAGAGGCCAAATGGCACAATGTTCTCTACACAGAGATTATGCAAAATACACACACACACTTTCTCTTTTGGCTCATAAGGGAATATGGTGAAATCACAAATGAATAAGGAGAAATATGACCTGAACACTCACACAGAGACACGTACCATACACACACGTCCACTCACACACACACACTCTCTTACCGTGAGGGAGGTGAAGGTCATGCACATGCCTCCAAAGCCGTTCAACGTCAGAGCGATGAAGATGAGGATAGACTGCTCTGTGGAGGAAGATGGAGACACCGTTAGACACACACACACACACGCACACACACGCACACACACACACACACACACACACACACACACACACTCTAGTGGCAACATGAAGGAGACCAAACCCATTAAACATGTTATTTATTACACTATTGTAACACACACAAAAAACTAGTGGCAACTGAGCTGTCACACCAATGTCAAACAGACGAAACCTTAACTTTGCTGGAGTATTGAAACACATCATCCTGAGATGTTCTGAACCGTTACATGGTGTGCTGTAACAGCACCTTGCCAGAGACTGGGAGAACTACCGGAAATGGCTGTTTTGAGTTCTGTTTAGTGCAGATTAAGATACCTTCTCTTTTGGTGTGATATCCTCTCTCTATAGTTTCTAAACATTATTATGGTGTTTCAAATCCTGTCTAGTGGAAAATGTGATAACTTCTTCTGGACTAGGATTTGAATGTTAAACGTTGACTTATGTACTGTACAGTGCATTCGGAAAGGATTCAGACCCCTTGACTTTTTCCACATTGTCACGTTACAGCCTTATTCTAAAATTGATTAAATAGTTGCTTTTCCTCATCAACCTACAAACAATACCCCATAATGATGAAGCAAAAACTGGTTTTCGTAAATTGTAGCAAAAATTAAAAGAAAATCTGAAATGTACATAGGTATTCAGACACTTTACTCAGTACTTTGTTGAAGCACCTTTGGCAGCGATTACAGCCTCAAGTCTTCTTGGGTATGATGCTACAAGCTTGGCACACCTGTATTTGGGGAGTTTCTCCCATTCTTCTCTGCAGATCCTCTCAAGATCTGTCAGGTTGGATGGGGAGCGTCGCTGAACAGCTATTTTCAGGTCTCTCCAGAGATTTTAGATAGGGTTCAAGTCCGGGCTCTGGCTGGGCCACTCAAGGACATTCAGGCTTGTCCTGAAGCCACTCCTGCGTTGTCTTGGCTGTGTGCTTAGGGTCGTTGTCCTGTTGGAAGGTGAACATTCACCCCAGTCTGAGGTCCTGAGCTCTCTGGAGCAGGTTTTCATCAAGGATCTCTCTGTACTTTGCTCCGTTCATCTTTCTTTTGATCCTGACTAGTCTCCCAGTCCCTGCCACTGAAAAACATCCCCACAGCATGATGCTGCCACCACCATGCTTCACCGTAGGGATGGTGCCAGGTTTCCTCCAGACATGACGCTTGGCATTCAGGCCAAAGAGTTCAATCTTGGTTTCATCGGACCAGATAATCATGTTTCTCATGGTCTGAGAGTCCTTTAGGTGCCTTTTGGCAAACTCCAAGCGGGCTGTCATGTGCCTTTTACTGAGGAGGGCTTCCGTCTGTCCACTCTACCGTAAAGGTCTGATTGGTGGAGTGCTGCAGAGATGGTTGTCCTTCTGGAAGTTTCTCCCATCTCCACAGAGGAACTCTGGAGCTCTGTCAGAGTGACCACCGAGTTCTTGGTCACCTCCCTGACCAAGGCCCTTCTCTCCCGATTGCTCAGTTTGGCCGGGCGGCAAGCTCTAGGAAGAGTCTTGGTGGTTCCAAACTTCTTCCATTTAAGAATGATGGAGGCCACTGTGACCTTGGGGATCTTCAATGCTGCAGAATAGTTTTCGTACCCTTCCCCAGATTTGTGCCTCGACACAATCCTGTCTCGGAGCTCTACGGACAATTCCTTCGACCTCATGGCTTGGTTTTTGCTCTGACATGCACTGTCAACTGTGGGACCTTATATAGACAGGTGTGTGCCTTCCCAAATCATGTCTAATCAATTGAATTTACCACAGGGGGACTCCAATCAAGTTGTAGAAACATCTCAAGGATGATCAATGGAAACAGGATGCACCCGAGCTCAATTTCCAATCTCATTGCAAAGGGTCTGAATACTTATGTAAATAAGGTTTTTCTGTTTTTTATTTTTAATACATTTGCAAAAACTTCTAAAAACCTGTTTTCGCTTTGTCATTATGGGGTATTGTGTGTAGATTGATGAGGAAAAAAAATGTTTTAATACATTTTAGAGTAAGGCTGTAACGTAACAAAATTTGGAAAAAGTCAAGGGTCTGAATACTTTCAGAATGCACTGTATATGATAATTTGTCAGTTTAACCCATTCTGGCAGGCATGGTTGAGCACATTGCTCAACCCACCAGCAGTGACTAGAGGTTTTACAGTAAGCATTGCAGGATACTGCATTTGCCTCTAATATTAAAAGTTGGAAATGTGGGAATGGTCTCATCATTGAACGCCATTCTGCTTGATGGTTTTGATATCCGTTCATTATGAAGCATTACGCCTCATTTCAAGCTGCTTGATGCTAAAATAGATTATACTTTCCGTTCTTCAAACATGCATACAACATTGTGTAAAATAATCATTAAGTCTAAAAATGTTGAATTACCCACCATCCTCTGAAAACAGAGCCACGTGACGAGATAGGAAACATTACCCACAATCCTCTGAAAACAGAGCCACGTGACGAGATAGGAAACATTACCCATAATCCTCTGAAAACAGAGCCACGTGACGAGATAGGAAACATTACCCACAATTCTCTGAAAACAGAGCCACGTGACGAGATAGGAAACATTACCCACAATCCTCTGAAAACAGAGCCACGTGACGAGATAGGAAACATTACCCATAATCCTCTGAAAACAGAGCCACGTGACGAGATAGGAAACATTACCCACAATCCTCTGAAAACAGAGCCACGTGACGAGATAGGAAACATTACCCACAATCCTCTGAAAACAGAGCCACGTGACGAGATAGGAAACATTACCCACAATCCTCTGAAAACAGAGCCACGTGACGAGATAGGAAACATTACCCACAATCCTCTGAAAACAGAGCCACGTGACGAGATAGGAAACATTACCCACAATCCTCTGAAAACAGAGCCACGTGACGAGATAGGAAACATTACCCACAATCCTCTGAAAACAGAGCCACGTGACGAGATAGGAAACATTACCCACAATCCTCTGAAAACAGAGCCACGTGACGAGATAGGAAACATTACCCACAATCCTCTGAAAACAGAGCCACGTGACGAGATAGGAAACATTACCCACAATCCTCTGAAAACAGAGCCACGTGACGAGATAGGAAACATTACCCACAATCATCTGAAAACAGAGCCACGTGACGAGATAGGAAACATTACCCACAATCCTCTGAAAACAGAGCCACGTGACGAGATAGGAAACATTACCCACAATCCTCTGAAAACAGAGCCACGTGACGAGATAGGAAACATTACCCACAATCCTCTGAAAACAGAACCACGTGACGAAATAGGAAACATTACCCACAATCCTCTGAAAACAGAGCCACGTGACGAGATAGGAAACATTACCAACAATCCTCTGAAAACAGAGCCACGTGACGAGATAGGAAACATTACCCACAATCCTCTGAAAACAGAGCCACGTGACGAGATAGGAAACATTACCCACAATCCTCTGAAAACAGAGCCACGTGACGAGATAGGAAACATTACCCACAATCCTCTGAAAACAGAGCCACGTGACGAGATAGGAAACATTACCCACAATCCTCTGAAAACAGAGCCACGTGACGAGATAGGAAACATTACCCACAATCCTCTGAAAACAGAGCCACGTGACGAGATAGGAAACATTACCCACAATCCTCTGAAAACAGAGCCACGTGACGAGATAGGAAGTGCAAGGAGATTAAAAACAAACTTCCGATGAATCACTCAATTTTCTCTATCTTTGGTTATCCTCATAAAATATACTTACATTACATTAAGTTGGATTTATTCTTAAACATTGTTGGTAATTAAATGTATATGTTATTTTTTTTTTATATATATTTTTTATTTCAATTCACCCCAGAATAATTATTTACAGTGTGTCTGTGTGGTTAAGTGGGTAAAATTCCAATGAAATTCCAATGAAATGTACCATCCTACTGCCCCAGAAGTTGGGCCCGCCCTCCAGGACACCTACAGTACAACACCAGCTGTCGCAGGAAGGCCAACAAGACCATCAGGGACCTCAGCCACCCGAGCCTGTTCTACCCCCAGACCATCAGGGACCTCAGCCACCCGAGCCTGTTCTACCCCCAGACCATCAGGGACCTCAGCCACCCGAGCCTGTTCTACCCCCAGACCATCAGGGACCTCAGCCACCCGAGCCTGTTCTACCCCCAGACCATCAGGGACCTCAGCCACCCGAGCATGTTCTACCCCCAGACCATCAGGGACCTCAGCCACCCGAGCATGTTCTACCCCCAGACCATCAGGGACCTCAGCCACCCGAGCCTGTTCTACCCCCAGACCATCAGGGACCTCAGCCACCCGAGCCTGTTCTACCCCCAGACCATCAGGGACCTCAGCCACCCGAGCATGTTCTACCCCCAGACCATCAGGGACCTCAGCCACCCGAGCCTGTTCTACCCCCAGACCATCAGGGACCTCAGCCACCCGAGCCTGTTCTACCCCCAGACCATCAGGGACCTCAGCCACCCGAGCCTGTTCTACCCCAAGACCATCAGGGACCTCAGCCACCCGAGCCTGTTCTACCCCCAGACCATCAGGCTGCTGAAGAACTACCACTAGTCAGCTACCTACATATGGACACTGCACCCTGCCATTACATCAGGTGACTAATACACTGCAATCTAATCTAAATGTATTTATTACAGCTGCTCACCATCAGGGTTGTATGCTCCGTAGGAGATGAGGAGACAGGAGAAGGAGAAACAGGCACTGGAATACACACAGACAATACATCAATACATTAGACAATACATCAATATCATACATAACCATACATCAATACATTAGACAATACATCAATACATTAGACAATACATTAGACAATACATCAATATCATATATAACCATACATCAATACATTAGACAATACATCAATATCATACATAACCATATATCAATACATTAGACAATACATCAATACATTAGACAATACATCAATATCATACATAACCATATATCAATACATTAGACAATACATCAATACATTAGACAATACATCAATACATTAGACAATACATCAATACATTAGACAATACATTAGATAATACATCAATATCATATATAACCATACATCAATACATTAGACAATACATCAATATCATACATAACCATACGTCAATACATTAGACAATGCATCAATATCATACATAACCATACATCAATACATTAGACAATACATCAATATCATATATAACCATACATCAATACATTAGACAATACATTAGACAATACATCCATATCATACATAACCATACATCAATACATTAGACAATACATAATACATTAGACAATACATCAATACATTAGACAATACATCAATAGCATACATAACCATACATCAATACATTAGACAATACATCAATACATCAGACAATACATCAATATCATACATAACCATACATCAAAACATTAGACAATACATCAATATCATACATAACCATACATCAAAACATTAGACAATACATCAATATCATACATAACCATACATCAATACATTAGACAATACATCAATATCATATATAACCATAAATCAATACATTAGACAATACATCAATATCATATATAACCATAAATCAATACATTAGACAATACATCAATATCATACATAACCATACATCAATACATTAGACAATACATCAATATCATACATAACCATACATCAATACATTAGAGAATACATCAATATCATATATAACCATACATCAATACATTAGACAATACATCAATATCATACATAACCATACATCAATACATTAGACAATACATTAATACATTAGACAATACATCAATACATTAGACAATACATCAATACATCAGACAATACATCAATATCATATATAACCATAAATCAATACATTAGACAATACATCAATATCATACATAACCATACATCAATACATTAGACAATACATTAGACAATACATCAATTTCATACATAATCATACATCAATACATTAGACAATACATCAATATCATATATAACCATACATCAAAACATTAGACAATACATCAATATCATATATAACCATACATCAATACATTAGACAATACATCAATATCATACATAACCATACATCAATACATTAGACAATACATCAATATCATACATAACCATACATCAATACATTAGACAATACATCAATATCATACATAACCATACATCAATACATTAGACAATACATCAATACATTAGACAATATATCAATACATTAGACAATACATCGATAGCATACATAACCATACATCAATACATTAGACAATATATCAATACATCAGACAATACATCAATATCATATATAACCATACATCAATACATTAGACAATACATCAATATCATACATAACCATACATCAATACATTAGACAATATATCAATACATTAGACAATACATCAATACATTAGACAATACATCAATATCATATATAACCATACATCAATACATTAGACAATACATCAAAATCGTACATAACCATACATCAATACATTAGACAATACATCAATATCATACATAACCATACATCAATACATTAGACAATACATCAATATCATATATAACCATAAATCAATACATTAGACAATACATCAATATCATACATAACCATACATCAATACATTAGACAATACATTAGACAATACATCAATTTCATACATAACCATAAATCAATACATTAGACAATACATCAATATCATATATAACCATACATCAAAACATTAGACAATACATCAATATCATATATAACCATGCATCAATACATTAGACAATACATCAATATCATACATAACCATACATCAATACATTAGACAATACATCAATATCATACATAACCATACATCAATACATTAGACAATACATCAATACATTAGACAATACATCAATACATTAGACAATACATCGATAGCATACATAACCATACATCAATACATTAGACAATACATCAATACATCAGACAATACATCAATATCATATATAACCATACATCAATACATTAGACAATATATCAATACATTAGACAATACATCAATACATTAGACAATACATCAATATCATACATAATCATACATCAATACATTAGACAATACATCAATATCATACATAACCATACATCAATACATTAGACAATACATCAATATCATATATAACCATAAATCAATACATTAGACAATACATCAATATCATACATAACCATACATCAATACATTAGACAATACATTAGACAATACATCAATTTCATACATAACCATATATCAATACATTAGACAATACATCAATATCATATATAACCATACATCAATACATTAGACAATACATCAATACATTAGACAATACATCAATACATTAGACAATACATCGATAGCATACATAACCATACATCAATACATTAGACAATACATCAATACATCAGACAATACATCAATATCATACATAACCATACATCAATACATTAGACAATATATCAATACATTAGACAATACATCAATACATTAGACAATACATCAATATCATACATAATCATACATCAATACATTAGACAATACATCAATATCATACATAACCATACATCAATACATTAGACAATACATCAATATCATATATAACCATAAATCAATACATTAGACAATACATCAATATCATACATAACCATACATCAATACATTAGACAATACATTAGACAATACATCAATTTCATACATAACCATATATCAATACATTAGACAATACATCAATATCATATATAACCATACATCAAAACATTAGACAATACATCAATATCATATATAACCATACATCAATACATTAGACAATACATCAATATCATACATAACCATACATCAATACATTAGACAATACATCAATATCATACATAACCATACATCAATACATTAGACAATACATCAATATCATACATAACCATACATCAATACATTAGACAATACATCAATACATTAGACAATACATCAATACATTAGACAATACATCGATAGCATACATAACCATACATCAATACATTAGACAATACATCAATACATCAGACAATACATCAATATCATATATAACCATACATCAATACATTAGACAATACATCAATATCATACATAACCATACATCAATACATTAGACAATATATCAATACATTAGACAATACATCAATACATTAGACAATACATCAATATCATATATAACCATACATCAATACATTAGACAATACATCAATATCATACATAACCATACATCAATACATTAGACAATACATCAATATCATACATAACCATACATCAATACATTAGACAATACATCAATATCATATATAACCATACATCAATACATTAGACAATACATTAGACAATACATCCATATCATACATAACCATACATCAATACATTAGACAATACATCAATACATCAGACAATACATCAATATCATATATAACCATACATCAATACATTAGACAATACATCAATATCATACATAACCATACATCAATACATTAGACAATACATCAATATCATACATAACCATACATCAATACATTAGACAATACATCAATATCATATATAACTATAAAAAAATACATTAGACAATACATCAATATCATACATAACCATACATCAATACATTAGACAATAGATCAATATCATATATAACCATACATCAATACATTAGACAATACATCAATATCATATATAACCATACATCAATACATTAGACAATACATCAATACATTAGACAATACATCAATATCATACATAACCATACATCAATACATTAGACAATACATTAGACAATACATCAATATCATACATAACCATACATCAATACATCAATACATTAGACAATACATCAATACATTAGACAATACATCAATAGCATACATAACCATACATCAATACATTAGACAATACATCAATACATTAGACAATACATTAGACAATACATCAATATCATACATAACCATACATCAATACATTAGACAATACATCAATATCATATATAACCATACATCAATACATTAGACAATACATCAATATCATATAACCATACATCAATACATTTACAAAACATCAATATCATATATAACCATACATCAATACATTAGACAATACATCAATATCATATATAACCATACATCAATACATTAGACAATACATCAATATCATATAACCATACATCAATACATTTACAAAACATCAATATCATATATAACCATACATCAATACATTTTACATTTTACATTTTAGTCATTTAGCAGACGCTCTTAACCAGAGCGACTTACAGGAGCAATTAGGGTTAAGTGCCTTGCTCAAGGGCACATTAACGTCATTTAGCAGACGCTCTTAGCCAGAGCGACTCACAAATTGGTGCGTTCACCCTATAGCCAGTGGGATAACCACTTTACAATTTGGGGGGGGGGGGGGGGGGGGGGGGGGGGTTAGAAGGAATACTTTAGCCTATCCCAGGTATTCCTTAAAGAGGTGGGGTTTCAAATGTCTCCGGAAGGTGGTGAGTGACCCCGCTGTCCTGGCGTCGTGAGGGAGCTTGTTCCACCATTGGGGTGCCAGAGCAGCGAACAGTTTTGACTGGGCTGAGCGGGAGCTGTGCTTCCGCAGAGGAAGGGGAGCCAGCAGGCCAGAGGTGGATGAACGCAATGTCCTCGTTTGGGTGTAGGGACTGATCAGAGCCTGAAGGTACAGGGGTGCCGTTCCCCTCACTGCTCCAAAGGCAAGCACCATGGTCTTGTAGCGGATGCGAGCTTCAATTGGAAGCCAGTGGAGTGTGCGGAGGAGGGGGGTGACGTGAGAGAACTTGGGAAGGTTGAACACCAGACGGGCTGCGGCATTCTGGATGAGTTGTAGGGGTTTAATGGCACAGGCAGGGAGCCCAGCCAACAGCGAGTTGCAGTAGTCCAGACGGGAGATGACAAGTGCCTGGACCAGGACCTGCGCCGCTTCCTGTGTAAGGCAGGGTCGCACTCTCCGAATGTTGTAGAGCATGAACCTGCAGGAGCGGGTCACCGCCTTGATGTTGGCGGAGAACGACAGGGTGTTGTCCAGGGTCACGCCTAGGCTCTTCGCACTCTGGGAGGAGGACACAGCGGAGTTGTCTACCGTGATGGCGAGATCATGGAACGGGCAGTCCTTCCCCGGGAGGAAGAGCAGCTCCGTCTTGCCAGGGTTCAGCTTGAGGTGGTGATCCGTCATCCATACTGATATGTCTGCCAGACATGCAGAGATGCGATTCGCCACCTGGTTATCAGAAGGGGGAAAGGAGAAGATTAGTTGTGTATCGTCAGCGTAGCAATGATAGGAAAGGCCATGTGAGGATATGACAGAGCCAAGTGACTTGGTGTATAGGGAGAAAAGGAGAGGGCCCAAAACCGATCCCTGGGGGACACCAGTGGTGAGAGCACGTGGTGCGGAGACAGCTTCCCGCCACGCCACTTGGTAGGAGCGACCGGTCAGGTAGGACGCAATCCAGGAGTGAGCCGCGCCGGAGATGCCCATTTCGGAGAGGGTGGAGAGGAGGATCTGATGGTTCACAGTATCAAAGGCAGCAGACAGGTCTAGAAGGACAAGAGCAGAGGAGAGAGAGTTAGCTTTAGCAGTGCGGAGAGTCTCTGTGACACAGAGAAGAGCAGTCTCAGTTGAATGACCAGTCCTGAAACCTGATTGGTTTGGATCAAGAAGGTCATTCTGAGAGAGATAGCAAGAGAGTTGGCTAAAGACGGCACGCTCAATAGTTTTGGAAAGAAAAGAAAGAAGGGATACTGGTCTGTAGTTGTTGACATCAGTGGGGTCGAGTGTTGGTTTTTTGAGAAGGGGAGTAACTCTCGCTCTCTTGAAGACGGAAGGGACATGGCCAGCGGTCAAGGATGAGTTGATCAGCGAGGTGAGGTAGGGGAGAAGGTCACCGGAGATGGTCTGGAGAAGGGAGGAGGGGATGGGGTCAAGCGGGCAGGTTGTTGGGCGGCCTGCAGTCACAAGTCGCAGGATCTTATCTGGAGAGAGAGGGGAGAAAGAAGTCAAAGCATAGGGTAGGGCAGTGTGAGCAGGACCAGCAGTGTCATTAGACTTAACAAACAAGGATCGGATGTCGTCAACCTTCTTTTCGAAGTGGTTGACGAAGTCATCCACAGAGAGAGAGGAGGGGGGGGGGGGGGGAGGGAGGATTCAGGAGGGAGGAAAATGTGGCAAAGAGCTTCCTAGGGTTAGAGGCAGATGCTTGGAATTTAGAGTGGTAGAAGGTGGCCTTAGCAGCAGAAACAGATGAAGAAAATGTAGAGAGGAGGGAGTGAAAAGATGCCAGGTCGGCAGGGAATTTAGTTTTCTTCCATTTCCGCTCCGCTGCCCGGAGCTCTGTTCTGTGAGCTCGCAATGAGTCATCAAGCCACGGAGCTGGAGGGGAGGACCGAGCCGGCCGGGAGGATAGGGGACACAGAGAGTCAAAGGATGCAGAAAGGGAGGAGAGGAGGGTTGAGGAGGCAGAATCAGGAGATTGGAGGGAGAAGGATTGAGCAGAGGGAAGAGATGATAGGATGGAAGAGGAGAGAGTAGTGGGAGAGAGAGAGCGAAGGTTGCGGCGGCGCATTACCATCTGTGTAGGGGCAGAGTGAGTAGTGTGGGAGGAGAGTGAGAGAGAAAAGGAAACAAAGTAGTGGTCGGAGACTTGGAGGGGAGTTGCAGTGAGATTAGTAGAGGAGCAGCATCTAGTGAAGATGAGGTCAAGCGTATTGCCTGCCTTGTGAGTAGGGGGGGACGGTGAGAGGGTGAGGTCAAAAGAGGAGAGGAGTGGAAAGAAGGAGGCAGAGAGAAATGAGTCAAATGTGGACATAGGGAGGTTGAAATCCCCCAAAACTGTGAGGGGTGAGCCATCCTCAGGGAAGGAACTTATCAAGGCGTCAAGCTCATTGATGAACTCTCCAAGGGAACCTGGAGGGCGATAGATGACAAGGATATTAAGCTTAAATGGGCTAGTGACTGTGACAGCATGGAATTCAAATGAGGAGATAGACAGATGGGTTAGGGGAAAAATTGAGAATGTCCACTTGGGAGAGATGAGGATTCCTGTACCACCACCCCTCTGACCAGATGCTCTCGGGGTATGCGAGAACACATGGTCAGACGAGGAGAGAGCAGTAGGAGTAGCGGTGTTTTCAGTGGTGATCCATGTTTCCGTCAGCGCCAGGAAGTCGAGGGACTGGAGGTTGGCATAGGCTGGGATGAAGTCAGCTTTGTTGGCAGCAGAACGGCAGTTCCAGAGGCTGCCTGCGACCTGGAACTCCACGTGGGTGGTGCGTGCAGGGACCACCAGATTGGAGAGGCAGCAGCCACGCGGTGTGGTGCGTTTGTGTAGCCTGTGCAGAGAGGAGAGAACAGGGATAGGCAGAGGCATAGTTGACAGGCTGTAGCAAATACATTACACAATACATCAATATCATATATAACCATACATCAATACATTAGACAATACATCAATATCATACATAACCATAAATCAATACATTAGACAATACATCAATATCATACATAACCATACATCAATACATTAGACAATACATTAGACAATACATCAATATCATACATAACCATACATCAATACATTAGACAATACATCAATACATTAGACAATACATCAATACATTAGACAATACATCAATAGCATACATAACCATACATCAATACATTAGACAATACATCAATACATCAGACAATACATCAATATCATACATAACCATACATCAATACATTAGACAATACATTAGACAATACATCAATATCATACATAACCATACATCAATACATTAGACAATACATCAATATCATATATAACCATACATCAATACATTAGACAATACATCAATATCATATATAACCATACATCAATACATTAGACAATACATCAATATCATATATAACCATACATCAATACATTAGACAATACATCAATATCATACATAACCATACATCAATACATCAATATCATACATAACCATACATCAATACATTAGACAATACATCAATATCATACATAACCATACATCAATACATTAGACAATACATCAATATCATACATAACCATACATCAATACATTAGACAATACATTAGACAATACATCAATATCATACATAACCATACATTTTACATTTTAGTCATTTTAGCAGACGCTCTTATCCAGAGCGATTTACAGTTAGTGAGTGCATACAGTTTCATACATCAATACATTAGACAATAAATCAATACATCAATACATTAGACAACATGTAGGACCTTTAATGTTGCAGTGACACATCCATAACCTGAGCGGGAACCAGAATGCATACCAGAGAGAATACTATAGACATCAAGAAAGCCAGTCGGTTGATTATTGACAAGTTTTTCCAACACTTTTGATAAACAGGGCAAGATAGATATTGGCCTATAACAGTTAGGATCAGCTTGATCTCCCCCTTTAAATAAAGGACGCACCGTGGCTGCCTTCCAAGCAAATGGCCGCCTTCACCACCAGCTGGAGGGCCTTGCGTTTGTAGACGGAGCAATTCCCGTACCAGGCCGTGATGCAACGGGTCAGGACGCTCTCGATGGTGCAGCGGTAATATTCGGAGAGGACCCGGGGGTGGCATGCCCAATTTTTTCGTCCACCTCAGGAAGTAGAGACGCTGTTGCGCCCTCTTGACATGAGTGGTGGTGTTGTTGGTGTTGCGCCCTCTTGACATGAGTGGTGGTGTTGTTGGTGTTGCGCCCTCTTGACATGAGTGGTGGTGTTGTTGGTGTTGCGCCCTCTTGACATGAGTGGTGGTGTTGTTGGTGTTGCGCCCTCTTGACATGAGTGGTGGTGTTGTTGGTGTTGCGCCCTCTTGACATGAGTGGTGGTGTTGTTGGTGTTGCGCCCTCTTGACATGAGTGGTGGTGTTGTTGGTGTTGCGCCCTCTTGACATGAGTGGTGGTGTTGTTGGTGTTGCGCCCTCTTGACATGAGTGGTGGTGTTGTTGGTGTTGCGCCCTCTTGACATGAGTGGTGGTGTTGTTGGTGTTGCGCCCTCTTGAGAGTGGTGGTGGTGTTGGTGTTGCGCCCTCTTGACATGAGTGGTGGTGTTGTTGGTGTTGCGCCCTCTTGAGAGTGGTGGTGTTGTTGGTGTTGTGCCCTCTTGAGAGTGGTGGTGGTGTTGGTGTTGCGCCCTCTTGACATGAGTGGTGGTGGTGTTGTTGGTGTTGCACCCTCTTGACATGAGTGGTGGTGTTGTTGGTGTTGCGCCCTCTTGAGAGTGGTGGTGGTGTTGTTGGTGTTGCGCCCTCTTGAGAGTGGTGGTGTTGTTGGTGTTGCGCCCTCTTGAGAGTGGTGGTGGTGTTGTTGGTGTTGCGCCCTCTTGAGAGTGGTGGTGTTGTTGGTGTTGCGCCCTCTTGAGAGTGGTGGTGGTGTTGTTGGTGTTGCGCCCTCTTGACATGAGTGGTGGTGTTGTTGGTGTTGCGCCCTCTTGAGAGTGGTGGTGTTGTTGGTGTTGCGCCCTCTTGAGTGGTGGTGGTGTTGTTGGTCCATCTCAAGTCGTGGGTGATGTGGACTCAGAGGAACTCT
This sequence comes from Coregonus ussuriensis, assembly GCA_031479575.1. Classification (NCBI taxonomy): domain Eukaryota; kingdom Metazoa; phylum Chordata; class Actinopteri; order Salmoniformes; family Salmonidae; genus Coregonus; species Coregonus ussuriensis. The sequence continues at coordinate 47,736,459 of CM062499.1, read as the reverse complement.
CTACTACAGTCCCGTTGATGTGGATGGGGGCGTGTTCCCTCTCCTGCTTCCCGATGTCAACAATCAACTCCTTTGTTTTGTTGACATTCGGGGAGAGGTTGTTGTCATGACACCACAATGCCAGTTCACTTACCCCTTCCCTATAGGCTGTCTCATCGTGGTTGGTTATCAGGCCTAACACAGTGGTGTCGTCAGCAAACTTGATGATGGAGTTGGTGTCGTGCAAATCAGACTAACAGACTACACACAGACACACCCTACCAACTGTCACCTGTTGAACTGTTCTTACTAACTGAGACTACACACAGACACTCACCCTCTCTCTTCCCTAGCTCCTCTCCCTCTCCCTCTCTCCTCCACCCCCCCCCCCTCTCCCTCTCTCCTACCTGCCCAGTAGTCGTACGTTGCGTGGTCCGTATTTGTCCATGACGATGCCCAGCGGCAGAGTGATGGCTGAGAGGAGAAATGATCCCACGGTGAAGGCCAGGTTCAACATCTCATCCTGGTCCTTACAGATCAGCCAGCCGTTCATCCTCATGGGGCCGTCTGGGTCCCGGGGGGCCAGGGGGCTCATCTCTTCCCCGTCCCCCAGCCCCACCACACCCTCTGCGTAGTAATCACTGTAGTCACCATCGCCCCCTGGTGGAGGGCGAGGGACAGACAGGTTGGGGGAGGAGGTGTGGTTACCTAGAGAGAGGGGATGTGTAAGTATAGGAATCTGAAAAGATGACAGGACAGCACATCAACCAACAAAGCTGTGGTGTATTGCAAAAAAAGCCAAGAAATCATTAGAAAACTCAAAGCTGTAGTGTAGTACTGGGGTCCTCCCTCCTAGACAGCTAATGTTCCTGTGGTCCTCCCTCCTAGACACCTAGTGTTCCTGGGGTCCTCCCTTCTAGACAGCTAATGTTCCTGTGGTCCTCCCTCCTAGACACCTAGTGTTCCTGGGGTCCTCCCTCCTAGACACCTAGTGTTCCTGGGGTCCTCCCTTCTAGACACCTAGTGTTCCTGGGGTCCTCCCTTCTAGACAGCTAGTGTTCCTGGGGTCCTCCCTTCTAGACACCTAGTGTTCCTGGGGTCCTCCCTTCTAGACACCTAGTGTTCCTGGGGTCCTCCCTTCCAGACACCTAGTGTTCCTGGGGTCCTCCCTTCTAGACAGCTAATGTTCCTGGGATCCTCCCTTATAGACAGCTAATGTTCCTGGGGTCCTCCCTCCTAGACACCTAGTGTTCCTGGGGTCCTCCCTTCTAGACAGCTAATGTTCCTGGGATCCTCCCTTATAGACAGCTAATGTTCCTGGGGTCCTCCCTCCTAGACACCTAGTGTTCCTGGGGTCCTCCCTCCTAGACACCTAGTGTTCCTGGGGTCCTCCCTTCTAGACACCTAGTGTTCCTGGGGTCCTCCCTTCTAGACACCTAGTGTTCCTGGGGTCCTCCCTTCTAGACAGCTAGTGTTCCTGGGGTCCTCCCTCCTAGACAGCTAGTGTTCCTGGGGTCCTCCCTCCTAGACACCTAGTGTTCCTGGGGTCCTCCCTCCTAGACACCTAGTGTTCCTGGGGTCCTCCCTTCTAGACACCTAGTGTTCCTGGGGTCCTCCCTTCTAGACACCTAGTGTTCCTGGGGTCCTCCCTTCTAGACACCTAGTGTTCCTGGGGTCCTCCCTCCTAGACACCTAGTGTTCCTGGGGTCCTCCCTTCTAGACACCTAGTGTTCCTGGGGTCCTCCCTTCTAGACACCTAGTGTTCCTGGGGTCCTCCCTTCTAGACAGCTAGTGTTCCTGGGGTCCTCCCTCCTAGACAGCTAGTGTTCCTGGGGTCCTCCCTCCTAGACAGCTAATGTTCCTGGGGTCCTCCCTCCTAGACAGCTAGTGTTCCTGGGGTCCTCCCTCCTAGAGAGCTAATGTTCCTGGGGTCCTCCCTTCTAGACAGCTAGTGTTCCTGGGGTCCTCCCTCCTAGAGAGCTAGTGTTCCTGTGGTCCTCCCTCCTAGAGAGCTAGTGTTCCTGGGGTCCTCCCTCCTAGACAGCTAGTGTTCCTGGGGTCCTCCCTCCTAGAGAGCTAGTGTTCCTGGGGTCCTCCCTCCTAGAGAGCTAGTGTTCCTGGGGTCCTCCCTCCTAGACAGCTAGTGTTCCTGTGGTCCTCCCTCCTAGAGAGCTAGTGTTCCTGGGGTCCTCCCTCCTAGAGAGCTAGTGTTCCTGGGGTCCTCCCTCCTAGAGAGCTAGTGTTCCTGGGGTCCTCCCTCCTAGACAGCTAATGTTCCTGGGGTCCTCCCTTCTAGACAGCTAGTGTTCCTGTGGTCCTCCCTCCTAGAGAGCTAGTGTTCCTGGGGTCCTCCCTCCTAGACAGCTAATGTTCCTGGGGTCCTCCCTTCTAGACAGCTAATGTTCCTGGGGTCCTCCCTTCTAGACAGCTAGTGTTCCTGGGGTCCTCCCTTCTAGACAGCTAATGTTCCTGGGGTCCTCCCTTATGTTGTACTCTTACCTTCTCCATGAAGAGCATGTTGAAGAGAGGTTACATAAAGGTTGTGCTCTTACCTTCTCCATGAAGAGCATGTTAAAGAGAGGTTACATACAGGTTGTGCTCGTACCTTCTCCATGAAGAGCATGTTGAAGAGAGGTTACATAAAGGTTGTACTCTTACCTTCTCCATGAAGAGCATGTTGAAGAGAGGTTACATAAAGGTTGTACTCTTACCTTCTCCATGAAGAGCATGTTGAAGAGAGGTTACATAAAGGTTGTACTCTTACCTTCTCCATGAAGAGCATGTTGAAGAGAGGTTACATAAAGGTTGTGCTCTTACCTTCTCCATGAAGAGCATGTTGAAGAGAGGTAACATAAAGGTTGTACTCTTACCTTCTCCATGAAGAGCATGTTGAAGAGAGGTTACATAAAAGTTGTGCTCTTACCTTCTCCATGAAGAGCATGTTGAAGAGAGGTTACATAAAGGTTGCGCTCTTACCTTCTCCATTGCACATGTAGGAGTAGTAGCCTTCAGACTTGAGCATGATGAGTAGTGACCCCCAGCCCAGCAGGACGGCTGAGAACAGCAGGTTCTCTATGATGGCTGTCACCGCCATCCACCACCGCCTGGCAAACGCTGTGGCCAGGGACGGAGCCATGACCAGACGGGACAGGGTCAGCAGAACATGTTCTAGTCAGAATATAGTGATAAGAGGCCCTCTGCCAGTATCTCTGGAGATCAGCGTTCACAGGTCTGTGAAAACAGAGAGATGAGAGAGAGGTTATTTCAGCAGTTATCCACACTGGGTAGTGGTTGTTTTGAATACAATATCATATGATCGCAGTTACATTAATTACTGTTACTTTATTGAACTTTATCATTAATATTGTTCAAGAACAGTCTGAATGTTGATGATCACCATAGGAACCAACAGACCCCACCCCCTCCTCCCCACAGCTTATGTGACCACGTGGTCCTTTGACCTTCCAGGTGATTAGTATGCAACGCTTTCTCTTTTCTGTGTTCTGGCTTCATGAGAGTCCTTCCCTCCCTCTTGTGTCTCAACGTCTCCCTCCTTATGCTATAAGACACATGGACACGCACATTAACCCTGGTGTAATTACCTAGGTAACAGTGTGACAGTGACTGAAATCTACCGGTGAGGTGTTCTACCGGTGTCCAGCTACAGCAGCTAAGTCTCTACGTCAGAGAGGGGCTGAGGGCGGCGGGGGGAGTCAATGACGGACTTCTGTTCCGTAGCTTGGTGCGGAAACTGATGATGAATGACGAACCGGTCCTAACTGGACTTGCCGGCTCTCTCGCACTCAATCACTTACTCCGTCTCTCTCAATGCAATTATCTGTCCAACGGCGCATCCCCATCCGCAACACAATAGCGCCTTAAACTGACGCCAGATAAACAAACCGAGGACGCGCACGCACAAAGAGTCAACCGTCGACACTCATCTAATCATAACTCCGGAGCAATTGACAAAAACACTTCAGAGAATACCGATAGGCCAAACCACTAGCTCATAATGAGGTAGTTCGTTAATGGATACTGGATTCACCAGGCTTATAAACAAGTGTGCAAATAAATTCTTCAACGTTGCCCAGATTATTCTATAGAATCCCGTCCTCTCCACATTACCGAAGCCCAGAGGAATTAATGAATGGGATCACTGGTTTCACCGCGACATTAAAATTATAAATTAACTTGAATGGTTATGCTTACTCTTAACTTGGGAGAAATACATGGTAACTCTAATTACAACATTAACAACTATAATCCTATTCTAACCACCATTAATTACAACATTAAAACATATTATAATCAATTCAGCACAGTACGTTTGTAATAAAAGTACCTAATATAAGTAGTGAAGGCAGGTATATTCTAGACACAGAGATCCAAGACAGATGTTCACAGTTTTTCAGAATTCTTCAGTTCTTCTTGTCAAGATATGTTCCTCGGAGATATCAACCCTTGGATATTCTTTCTTTCTTTCTCTCTTTCTTTCTTTCTTTCTTTCTTTCTTTCTTGTAACCCGACATCTTCACTGGAAGCCTTTATACGCGCTCCTGTCTTCCTATTGGCTGTCGGAGGTGCCGCTAGAACACTGCTGCAGCCAATCAGAGCACCCTCTCACAGTCGTCCACGGAGAAAGAGAGAGACAGAGAGGGAAGGAAGGAAGAGGAAATAATATAGGTCTGCCCTACTGACAAAGATTGCGTTTTGATGAAGTTAGCTTTTGATTAAGCCAGATAGATTAAAGTGATTTGGAACCGGACCTTTATAATATTAAAGTTGTTTCATTTGATTTATTTAGCAAGAATAGTCCACTGGGTCCTGGGTTCCAGGAGTAAAACAAAGTTAGTCAACAGAAAGACAAAGCAGAGCAGAGATGATGCTGGAATGTGGATCTACTTGTCAATCTAACCCTCGTCATTACCAGAAGTATTAACAGAAGTTAACCCTCGTCATTACCAGAAGTATTAACAGAAGTTAACCCTCGTCATTACCAGAAGTATTAACAGAAGTTAACCCCCGTCATTACCAGAAGTATTAACAGAAGTTAACCCCCGTCATTACCAGAAGTATTAACATAAGTTAACCCCCGTCATTACCAGAAGTATTAACAGAAGTTAACCCCCATCATTACCAGAAGTATTAACAGAAGTTAACCCCCGTCATTACCAGAAGTATTAACAGAAGTTAACCCCCGTCATTACCAGAAGTATTAACATAAGTTAACCCCCGTCATTACCAGAAGTATTAACAGAAGTTAACCCCCATCATTACCAGAAGTATTAACAGAAGTTAACCCACGTCATTACCAGAAGTATTAACAGAAGTTAACCCCCGTCATTACCAGAAGTATTAACAGAAGTTAACCCACGTCATTACCAGAAGTATTAACAGAAGTTAACCCCCGTCATTACCAGAAGTATTAACGTAAGTTAATTCAAACTCCAACCTCAAACTCCAGCACTCACTAACTGTAAGTCGCTCTGGATAAGAGCGTCTGCTAAATGATGTAAATGTAAAACGAAGGTTAGGTTTGATAATGTGCACTAGCTTTATTAGTTAACTAGCTTGTTAACTGAGCCAGGCAGTCACACACACACTCCATGTGAAACAGTCTCCCGAGTGGCGCTGTGGTCTAAGGGCGTGTGTATAAACACAGATGAAGCAGCTTTCACCTAAAATGAAACCAGTGGGCTGCTAAGTGCAGCACAATTCACACAATGCTAAATGCTTCACCAAGCTAGCTAGCTAGCTAGCCACTGTAGCTAGTAACAAAAAATGTATGCACGCATGACTGTAAGTCGCTTTGGATAAAAGAAAAAGGCTAAATGGCATATTATTATATTATTATTATTATTATCATTAAATCACAATGGATTGGTTTCCATGAAGCTGCTGCTTGTAGTTGGCTGCCGAGAGTTATTTTACCGAGCTAGCTAGCTAGCGAATTATGCTACACGTTTAGCTATGTATCTAAATGTATCTATGGGCTGTATGCAATTATGGAGAGTGAATTAAATTGTTTCTTTGTAATTTTTCTATCTCGTTATCTAGCTGTGGCCATCTGGCTAGTATCAACAAGGGCTTTCTACAACAACAGCAACATTAGCGCAGCTAGCTGGCTAGCTAACATTGACAAGACCATAAAGCAACACACACGGACATACATTGCCAAACAACACCACTAACATCTACCGGTTTGGAGTATTTTAACAAGGCTGAGTGGCTGACGACTTCAAAGTCTTTGCTGTGTTGAGTACCGTCTGTCGGCAGGCAAACGTTTGACCATCCTACCGGTGTGTCTGAGCTATTACAAAACCCCAGATATGAGTGGAAAAACAAGCTGGTCAACAAGGTTTAGGCTCAAAAACAACTCAACAAAGGTTAGGCTATAGGCTACTACAGTTCAAAAACAACTCAACAACAAGGTCATGAAGTTGGATTATTGACGGACAACAGGCCTAAAATCTTGAGAATGTAGAAAATTTGGTTTTTAGAAATTGATACTCTCTCTCTGTTTGTGTGTCTCTGTCTCTCTCTCACACTTTCTCTCTCTCTGTCTCTGTCTCTCTCACACTACCTCTCTCTCTGTCTCTGTCTCTGTCTCTGTCTCTCTCACACACTCTCTCTGTCTGTCTCTGTCTCTCTCACACACTCTCTCTCTCTCTGTCTCTTCCTCTCTCACACACACTCTCTCTCTCTGTCTTTGTCTCTCTCACACACTCTCTCTTTCTCTGTCTCTTCCTCTCTCACACACTCTGTCTCTCTCTCACACACTCTCTGTCTCTGTCTCTCTCACACACTCTCTCTCTGTCTCTTCCTCTCTCACACACACTCTCTCTCTGTCTTTGTCTCTCTCTCACACTCTCTGTCTCTGACTCTGTCTCTCTCACACACTCTGTCTCTCTCTCACACACTCTCTCTGTCTCTGTCTCTCTCACACACTCTGTCTCTGTCTCTCTCTCACACACTCTCTCTGTCTCTGTCTCTCTCACACACTCTCTCTCTGTCTCTGTCTCTCTCTCACTCTCTCTCTCTGTCTCTGTCTCTCTCTCACACTCTCTAAAGGGGTTACTGTGAATTTGACAGTAGCTTACATGCAACTCTGTTACAGTTAAAAACAACTTAATCCTCCGTGACCATAGTAGGTTAACTCTGCTTTCTATTGGATTAACTACTGGCTCTTTAAACTTGACGTTACGCACCAAAACAACTCCTATGACTTTATATATGAGAAATACACAATATGATACATAGAATGATATTATATCACAGTGTAATAAAATGTTTTTATCTCCTTCAGTGAATCTATGAACTGGCTCATAAGTCAGGTGTAACGTGGGTACGCCTACCCTGTAACTGAAAACTGTAAATTATACCGTCATTTTTTTGTATTACCAACAGTAAAATACTCAAACATTTTACTGCAGCATACTGTAAATTATGGTGCATTGTGAGAAAATATGTTTTTGGCAGGGGAAAGAATTGCTGTATTTTGAATGGTAATGTCATTCCACCCCACAGAATACAGTACCTTTGGAGCGCCATAAACCTTTTGACCACTAGGGGGTGAATGGTATTGTTGTTGTTTCTGGCTCATTAACATATTTTGAGGCGAGCCTTGCAAGAGCCTATATTTGTTGCACCTGTGAGTGAGAATGCTGTACCAATTTAACTCCTATGTTGTTACAGTGGCCCATCAATTTAAAATGTACAGGGGACAGATTGGAGTGGCAGCAAGTCTTAAACCTTACGTGGTTGAGCATTTAGCCAGTTTAGTCGCTGCTAGTTTGGAAGCCTTTGTTAAGGCCTCCAGAAGTCCAAGTGATATAAAACACCAAATATGAATGAATATACTATAATGTGTGGACACGTTACCTAGCAGCCAACACGCTTGCACCAATCCCTTGTAATTACAGTAAAATACTGTGAAATACAAAACCCCTCCCACTCAATTAATTTCATTCATTCATTGCGATTACGGTAGCATTTACTTATTTTTTTTACAGAATAATGCAGTCAATTTTACGGTATTGTACTGTGTGTCATTTCACAGTACTTGCTTTGACACCATATGTATATTACAGCCCAAACACCACATACAACCTGGCCCTGATTTAACAGGGAGTTTGCTCTTTTGGGACTATTCTATTGGTTCCATTTTTTGCAGTGGAATTGTTTTTGTCTAAAGGGCATTCCTGTCATCGACCATTCTAATAACGGAACCTAGCAGAAAAGGGTGTTTTCTACTTCAGCTATAGGCTAGATATCTCTGCTGACCTTCCTGGGACCTTAGTCAGTCAGTGAGAACAGCACTAAAGATGATGTAATGATGTCTTCATCAATACTCTTATTGACCATTTCCAATTGTTAGGGCGGAGAGACATGTATCTTGTCAGTATATCCATCATCTTTGATGGGGCTGAATGGCAACCAAAAAATAGCTAAGGATCATGGTGAAAGCGGCTGTAACGAAAGCGGCCGTAACAAAGGATCATGGTCAATGTAGTCGTTTTCATCCTGCCTGAGAGAGTCAACCAGTCTCCTCGTAGCCGGCTCACCCGTGATTGGTCAGTGTCAGCACGTGGCCATGCAGCAGTCAGAATGGATCACTATTGATTCAATATCTCGATTTGTAGCCAACTTTCAAATAATTCACAGTGGGGATGGAACTTGATCATAATAAACACGTTAGGGCCCAAAAAGGCTGTCTAAATAAAATGGAGCACACAGCCATGCAATCTCCATCGACAAAACATTGGCAGTAGAATGGCCTTACTGAAGAGCTCAGTGACTTTCAACGTGGCACCGTCATAGGATGCCACATTTCCAACAAGTCAGTTCGTCAACGTTCTGCCCTGCTAGAGCTGCCCCGGTCAACTGTAAGTGCTGTTATTGTGAAGTGGAAACGTCAAAAAGCAACAACGGGTTAACGTTACTACCAGTAGTCTAGTAGGTTAGGGTTAAGGTTACCATGGTTACTACCTGTAGTCTAGGGGTTAGGGTTACCATGGTTACTACCTGTAGTCTAGGGGTTAGGGTTACCGTGGTTACTACCTGTAGTCTAGGGGTTAGGGTTACCGTGGTTACTACCTGTAGTCTAGGGGTTAGGGTTACCGTGGTTACTACCTGTAGTCTAGGGGTTAGGGTTACCGTGGTTACTACCTGTAGTCTAAGGGTTAGGGTTACCGTAGTTACTACCTGTAGTCTAGGGGTTAGGGTTACCGTGGTTACTACCTGTAGTCTAGGGGTTAGGGTTACTGTGGTTACTACCTGTAGTCTAGGGGTTAGGATTACCGTAGTTACTACCTGTAGTCTAGGGTTAGGGTTACCGTGGTTACTACCTGTAGTCTAGGGGTTAGGGTTACCGTGGTTACTACCTGTAGTCTAGGGTTACCGTGGTTACTACCTGTAGTCTAGTAGGTTAGGGTTAAGATTACCATGGTTACTACCTGTAGTCTAGGGGTTAGGGTTACCGTGGTTACTACCTGTAGTCTAGGGGTTAGGGTTACCGTGGTTACTACCTGTAGTCTAGGGGGTTATTACAGTCAGGTGTTTAACACCCCTTTTATAAACAACACACATTTATCACACACTCAACATTGAAACATTATTATTCGTTATCAAAACAGCTTTATTGCACACAGACTTAAACAAAATATATTTGGTTCAGTAGTCATTTTACATTCTATTTCCTCCTTGTTGCAACGGACAACTAATCAATCAAACAGAGCATCAGTATATATTCAGGTTTGGACAGGCTCTGAAGCAGACTATTGAACAGTTAGAATGATTGGAGGGTAAAACCACAGAGATTCTATTCAATTACCAGAGGGGCTATGTCATAAGCCCTCAAAGTTCCAGAATGGGGCGAAAATTGCAGCCATGTTGGTCGGGGAGAAATCCAAAGCAGTGTAATTGTAATGAATGGCAGTAGAGGCATAATCTTGATTTTACTTATGCAGGAAAATAAAAGTATGTCATGTGATATCAGAAATTGTATAATATCATTGTTGTCAACCTAAAACACAGTTTATACAGGTTTTATACCAATTCCTATCATCAACTGATTTCAGCCAGTGTATGGCTGTGGATTGACTGAGTTGTTTGAATGGAATGCTGGCGTGCGTATTGGCAGTTAATTAGAAACGTTAATGGAATCATTCCTCTACAACTGGTTGGCTAGCGAGCTAACAAATACAGTGCATTGGGAAAGTACTCAGACCCCTCCCCTTTTCCACATTTTCTTACGTTACAGCCTTATTCTAAAATTGATACAATTATTTTTCATTAATCTACATACAATGCCCCATAATCACAAAACGAAAACAGGTTTTTAGAAATTTTAGCAAATGTATTACTAATAAAAACCAGAAATACATTAATTACATAAGTATTCAGACCCTTTGCTATGAGACTCGAAATGTAGCTCAGGTGCATCCTGTTTCCATTGATCATTACATTTACATTTTCGTCATTTAGCAGACGCTCTTATCACCTTATGATAGCCAGTGGGACAACCACTTTACAATATATCCATTTCTTTTTTTGGGGGGTGGGGTAGGGGGAGGGTAGATGGATTACTTTTATCCTATCCCAGGTATTCCTTAAAGAGGTGGGGTTTCAAGTGTCTCCGGAAGGTGATGAGTGACTCCGCTGTCCTGGCGTCGTGAGGGAGCTTGTTCCACCATTGGGGTGCCAGAGCAGCGAACAGTTTTAACTGGGCTGAGCGGGAGCTATGCTTCCGCAGAGGAAGGGGAGCCAGCAGGCCAGAGGTGGATGAACGCAATGCCCTCGTTTGGGTGTAGGGACTGATCAGAGCCTGAAGGTACAGAGGTGCCGTTCCCCTCACAGCTCCGTAGGCAAGCACCATGGTCTTGTAGCAGATGCAGGCTTCAACTGGAAGCCAGTGGAGTGTGCGGAGGAGCAGGGTGACGTGAGAGAATTTGGGAAGGTTGAACACCAGACGGGCTGCGGCATTCTGGATGAGTTGTAGGGGTTTAACATCATCCTTGAGATGTTTCTGCAACTTGATTGGAGTCCACCTGTGGTAAATTCAATTGATTGGACATGATTTGGAAATACACACACCTGTCTATATAAGATCCCACATTTGACAGTGCATGTCAGAGCAAAAACCGAGCCATGAGGTCGAAGGAATTGTCCGTAGAGCTCCAAGACAGGATTGTGTCACAGATCTGGGGAAAGGTAGAAAAAAATGTCTGCAGCATTAAAGGTCCCCAAGAACACAGTGGCCTCCATCATTCTTAAACGGAAGAAGTTTGGAACCATCAAGACTCTTCCTAGAGCTGGCCGCCCGGCCAAACTGAGCAATCAGGGGAGAAGGGCCTTGGTCAGGGAGGTGACCAAGAACCCGATGGTCACTCTGACAGAGCTCCAGAGTTCCTCTATGGAGATGGGAGAACCTTCCAGAAGGACAACCATCTCTGCAGCACTCCACCGCAGCACTCCACCAATCAGGCCTTTATGGTAGAGTGGCCAGACAGAGTTGGAGTTTGCCAAAAAGGCACCTGAAGGACTTAAGAAACAAGATTCTCTGGTCTGATTAAACCAAGATTGAACTCTTTGGCCTGAATGGCAAGTGTCACGTCTGGAGAGAACCTGGCACCATCCCTACGGTGAAGCATGGTGGTGGCAGCGTCATGCTGTGAGGATGTTTTTCAATGGCAGGGACTGGGAGACTAGTCAGGATCGAGGGGAAGATGAACGGAGCAAAGTACAGAGAGATCCTTGTTGAAAACCTACTCCAGAGCGCTCAGGACCTCAGACTGGGACAAAGGTTCACCTTCCAACAGGACAACACAGGAGTGGGTTCGGGACAAGTCTCTGAATATCCTTGAGTGGCCCAGCCAGAGCCCAGCCTTAAACCCAATCGAACATCTCTGGAGAGACCTGAAAATAGCTGTGCAGCGACGCTCCCCATCCAACCTGACAGAGCTTGAGAGGTAGCTTAGTGGTTAAGAGTGTTGTGCCAGTAATCGAAAGGTTGCTGGTTCTAATCCCTGAGTCGACTAGGTGAAAAATGTGCCCTTGAGCAAGGCACTCAACCCTAATTGCTCCTGTAAGTCGCTCTGGATAAGAGCGTCTGCTAAATGACTAAAATGTAAAAAATATCAGCAGAGAAGAATGGGAGAAACTCCCCAAATACAGGTGTGGCAAGCCTGTAGCGTCACACCCAAGAAGACTCAAGGCTGTAATCGCTGCCAAAGGTCCTTCAACAAAGTACTGAGTAAAGGGTCTGAATACTTATGTAAATGTAATATATTGTATAAATGTGATTTATTTTTTTATAAACATTCGCAAACTTTTCTAAAAACCTGTTTTTGCTTTGTCATTATGGGGTATTGTGTGTAGATTGATGAGGGGGGAAAAAACGATTGAATCCATTTTAGAATAAGGCTGTAACGTAACAAAATGTAGAAAAAGTCAAGGGGTCTGAATACTTTCCGAATGCACTGTATACATTGCAGACAAATTCTTCAAATTCATTGCTTTTCAAAATATGTTATAACAGCACTGGCAAACCATGGTTGACCTTAACTCCCTGACCAACATGGCTGACCTTTGGACCATCATGAGAAGGTTCATGTCCATTCTAGTATTCTGATTCTATGGTATGGTAAATCTGTAATATGGACGATTGGATGGTAAATCTGTAATATGGACGATTGGATGGTAAATCTGTAATATGGACGATTGGATGGTAAATCTGTGTAATATTTAACCGTCATTTATCATCATTCTATCTACTGTAGGACTGTACTCCGATTGGTTTGATAGCTGATTCCATTAACTGATATTCCGCTGTAGTCTAGTGCAGGACGGCCAGCAGCAGGGGCAGTAGCAGAAGAGAGATGGAACCTCCAACGCCAGGTGCTACAGGAGAGAGGGGAGAAATAGTCATTCTAATGTGGTTGATGTTATACCAATGTCAAGTCATTCTAATGTGGTTCATGTTTATTCATGTCTACTCACCATGTGATGATTTTTCTGGAATAAAAGATAAACAAGAGATTTGACGTTAGACAATGTTAGACAATCTCTCTCTCTCTCTCTCTCTCTCTCTCTCTCTCTCTCTCTCTCTCTCTCTCTCTCTCTCTCTCTCTCTCTCTCTCTCTCTCTCTCTCTCTCTCTCTCTCTCTCTCTCTCTCTCTCTCTCTCTCTCTCTCTCTCTCTCTCTCTCTCTCTCTCTCTCTCTCTCTCTCTCTCTCTCTCTCTCTCTCTCTCTCTCTCTCTCTCTCTCTCTCTCTCTCTCTCTCTCACACTCACTCACTCACACACACACACACACACACACAAACACACGGTCTGGGTCTCAAGAGGTTAGATCTGGGTTTGGGTCCTGTGATGGTGAAGGTGGTCACCATGGTTACCTGTGATGGTGAAGGTGGTCTCCATGGTTACCTGTGATGGTGAAGGTAGTCTCCATGCCAGCGTGGATGTGGTCGGTGACGTGGCAGTGCAACAGCCATGTCCCAGGGTTCCCTGCTGTCATCTCAACCGTCTGAAACGTCCCTGGGAACAGGTCAAACACATCTGCACGGTGCACACTGTCCATCTGATGCACACACACCAGGGGAGAGAGAGGGGAGGAGGTGGGAAATGTTCAAAACACATCCACACTGTACGTCTGAGGATCACGTTAACACGTAGATTTACTATCATATATATTTATACCATGGCATTGTTGAATACTCCTTTCTGATTGGCTTGAAGGGCATTCTAGGGGTGTGCATTACAGTAACTTGCAAAAGTATTCATCCCCCTTGGCGTCGCCCCAGGAAGCCGATTCTAGATTTAACTTTGGATTGGAGATGCTTAATCTGAGTCTGGAAGGAGAGTTTACAGTCTAACCAGACACCTAGGTATTTGTAGTTGTCCACATACTCTAGGTCAGACCCGTCGAGAGTAGTGATTCTAGTCGGGTGGGCGGGTGCCAGCAGCGTTTGATTGAAGAGCATGCATTTAGTTTTACTAGTGTTTAAGAGCAGTTGGAGGCTACTGAAGGAGTGTTGTATGGCATTGAAGCTCGTTTGGAGGTTTGTTAACACAGTGTCCAATGAAGGGCCAGATGTATACAAAATGGTGTCGTCTGCGTAGAGGTGGATTTGAGAGTCACCAGCAGCAAGAGCGACATCATTGATATACACAGAGAATAGAGTCGGCACGAGAATTGAACCCTGTGGCACCCCCATAGAGACTGCCAGAGGTCCACACAACAGGCCCTCCAATTTGTCACATTGAACTCTATCTGAAAAGTAGTTGGTGAACCAGGCGAGGCAGTCAGTTGAGAAACCAAGGCTATTTAGTCTGCCAATAAGAATGTGGTGATTGACAGAGTCAAAAGCCTTGGCCAGGTCGATGAAGACGGCTGCGCAGTACTGTCTTTTATCGATCGCGTTTATAATATCGTTTAGGACCTTGAGAGTGGCTGAGGTGCACTCATGACCAGCTCGGAAACCGGATTGCATAGCGGAGAAGGTACGGTGGGATTCGAAATGGTCGGTGATCTGTTTGTTAACTTGGCTTTCAAATACTTTCGAAAGGCAGGGCAGGATGGATATAGGTCTGTAACAGTTTGGATCTAGAGTGTCACCCCCTTTGAAGAGGGGGATGACCGCAGCAGCTTTCCAATCTCTGGGGATCTCAGACGTTACGAAAGAGAGGTTGAACAGGCTAGTAACAGGGAACTGTTACACGCCAACCCAGGACCTCCACATCCAGCTTCTTCACCTGCGGGATCGTCTGAGACCAGCCACCCGGACAGCTGATGAAACTGAGGAGTATTTCTGTCTGTAATAAAGCCCTTTTTGTGGCAGTCCCGGGGGGGGGGGGGGGGGCGCCCGCGCGCAGCTTAGACGGAACATTGCTCACCAGACATGTCACCCATTGAGCATGTTTGGGATGCTCTGGATCGACGTGTACAACAGCGTGTTCCAGTTCCCGCCAATATACAGCAACTTCACACAGCCATTGAAGAGGAGTGGGACAACACTCTATGCGAAGGAGATGTGTCGCGCTGCATGAGACAAATGGTGGTCACACCAGATACTGACTGGTTTTCTGATCCACGCCCCTACTATCTGTATTCCCAGTCATGTGAAATCCATAGATTAGGGCCTAATGAATTTATTTCAATTGACTGATATCCTTATATCAATGTAACTCAGTAGAAGAAGAAGACGAAGAAGAAGAAGAAGAAGAAGAAGGAGGAGGAGGTGGAGGAGGAGGAGGTGGAGGAGAAGGAGGTGGAGGAGGAGGAGGAGGTGGAGGAGGTGGAGGAGGAGGAGGAGGAGGAGATGGAGGAGGAGGTGGAGGAGGAGGAGGTGGAGGAGGAAGAGGAGGAGGAGGAGGAGGAGGTGTGTCTTACTTTATAGGTGAATGTCTCAGCGTGGAAGTGGACGGTATGTACGTCCACCTCGTTGCCCATCCCCAGTAGATACCAGTCCACCGTCTGGCCATTAGACATGGTTAGACCATGCAGGTTCCCATAGAGCTTACCATTTATACCTACACACACACACACACACACACACACACACACACACACACACTATAATACTCCTTAATACCATTGCAGTCAACATGGTATCTCTCTCCGTCAGCTTCTGTCTGTATATTAATATATGTTACAGGTGTCAGTACTATATTAGTCAACATGGTATCTCTCTCTGTCAGATTGGCGTGGGCTAGATGGAGTTTCCAAATACCGTAATTTCCTTTCAAATCTATGAAGGGAAGGGCAAATTTAGGGAGGAAGGAGAGAATATTGGGACACACCCGCTCTCTTTTCTATAAGCTTGGCTCTTCTTCTCCCTCCCCCTCCTCTTCCTCTCCCTCCCTCTCCTCACCTCCTCTTCCGCTCTCCTCCTCCTCTCCTCTCCCTACTCCTCTTATTCCCTCTCCTCTCCCTACTCCTCTCATTTCCTCTCCTCTTCCTCCTCCTCTCCTTCCCTACCGCCTCTCCCCCTCCTCTCCACTCTACTTCTCTCCTTCCCTCTCATCTCCCTACTCCTCTCCCTCAATCTCCCCCTCCTCTCCTTCCCTCTCCTCACCTCCTCTCCTCTCCCTACCTCCTCTCCTCTCTACTCTACTCTTCTCCCTACTCCCCTCATTCCCTCTCATCTCCCTTCCCCCTCTCCTCTCCTTCCCTCTCCTCTCCCTACTCCTCTCATTTCCTCTCCTCTCCCTACTCCTCTCCTTCCCTCTCCTCTCCCTTCCCCCTCTCCTCTCTACTCCTCTCCTCTCCCTACTCCTCTCATTCCCTCTCCTCTCCCTACT
The DNA here is from genome assembly GCA_031479575.1 of Coregonus ussuriensis. Classification (NCBI taxonomy): domain Eukaryota; kingdom Metazoa; phylum Chordata; class Actinopteri; order Salmoniformes; family Salmonidae; genus Coregonus; species Coregonus ussuriensis. The sequence goes on along the minus strand of CM062499.1, from coordinate 47,720,172 downwards.
CCTCTCCTCTCTACTCCTCTCCCTACTCCTCTCATTTCCTCTCCTCTCCCTACTCCTCTCATTTCCTCTCCTCTCCCTTCCCCCTCTCCTCTCTACTCCTCTCCCTACTCCTCTCATCCCCTCCCCTCCTCTCTCTCCCTCCCCTCCCCTCCTCTCTCTCCCTCCCCTCCTCTCTCTACTCACCGTGCATCTTGTTGCTCTCTATAAAATAGTCGTCCATGGTGAAGTTACTGGGGTCAGTGTGGAGGTAGGTTCTGATGTTGTCTTCCAGGTACCATGACTCATTCTCATCAAACACCATGAATAGCAGAGCAAACTCCCTCTCCACATCCCTCCTCTTCCTCGCTCCCCCCTCAGTTCCACGCTGCAGTACTCCCCGTCTGCAGACCACCAAGGGGCCCAGGAGACCACTGAACACGTCCTGAAGGACAGATAGAGAGGCATGCTGGAAATAGGTAGACACACACATTCTCAGGAGTTATATAGGTAAACATACACACACCTTGACGAAGTCAACAGTAGAGTAGTACGCGTAGGAGATACAGTTAGGATCAGAGACTCCTGGACCAGAGCTCTCTGGGACCTCCCACCTGAACTCTGTCATATAACCTGGGGATGAGAGAATAGAGGAGGAGAAGAGGAGAGGAGAGAGAAGAGAGGAGAGGAGAGGGGAGAGAAGGAGAGGAGAGGAGGAGGAGAGAAGAGGGGAGAGAAGAGGGGAGAGAAGGAGAGGAGAGGAGGAGAGGGGAGAGAAGAGGAGGAGAGGAGATGAGAGAGAAGGAGAAGAGAGGGGAGAGAAGGAGAGGAAGAGAGGAAAGAGAAGGAGAGGAGGAGAGGAGAGGAGAGGAGAGGAGGAAAGAGAAGAGAAGGAGAGGATGAGAGGAGAGGAGGGAGGAGAGGAGAGGGGGAGAGGAAAGGGGAGAGAAGGAGAGGGGAGCGAAGGAGAGGAGAGGAGGAGAGAAGAGGGGAGAGAAGGAGAGGAGGAGAGGGGAGAGAAGGAGAGGAGGAGAGGAGAGGGGAGACGAGGAGAGGAGAGGGGAGAGAAGGAGAGGAGAGGGGAGAGAAGGAAAGGAGGAAGGGAGATAAGGAGAGGAGAGGAGATGAGGAGAGAAGGAGAGGAGAGGGGAGAGGAGGAGAGGAGAGGAGAAGAGGAGGAGAGGGAAAAAGGGGAGGAGAGGAGAGGAGAGAGGAGGAGAGGAGAGGAGAGAGGTGGAGAGGAGAGGAGAGCGGAAGAGAGGAGGAGAGGAGAGCGGAAGAGAGGTGGAGAGGAGAGGAGGAGAGGAGGAGAGGGAAGAGAGGAGGGGAGGAGAGGGTTGAGGAGAGAGGTGGAGAGGAGAGAGGAGAGAGGAGGAGAGGAGGAGAGGGGAGAGAGGAGGGGAGGAGAGGGTTGAGGAGAGAGGTGGAGAGGAGAGAGGAAGAGAGGAGAGAGGAGGAGGGGAGAGAGGAGGAGAGGAGACAGGAGGAGGGGAGAGAGGAGGAGAGGAGACAGGAGGAGAGGAGAGAGGAGGAGAGGAGAGGAGGAGAGGAGAGGAGGAGAGGAGAGGAGGAGAGGAGAGCAGGATAGGAGAGCAGAAGAGAGGAGGAGAGGGGAGAGAGGAGGAGAGGATTGAGGAGGAGAGGAGGAGAGGAGAGAGGAGGAGAGGGTTGATGAGAGAGGTGGAGAGGAGAGAGGAGGAGAGGGGAGAGAGTAGGGGAGGAGAGGGTTGAGGAGAGAGGTGGAGAGGAGAGAGGAAGAGAGGAGAGAGGAGGAGGGGAGAGAGGAGGAGAGGAGACAGGAGGAGAGGAGAGAGGAGGAGAGGAGAGGAGGAGAGGAGAGCAGGATAGGAGAGCAGGATAGGAGAGCAGAAGAGAGGAGGAGAGGGGAGAGAGGAGGAGAGGATTGAGGAGGAGAGGAGGAGAGGAGAGAGGAGGAGAGGAGAGAGGAGGTGAGGGTTGAGGAGAGAGGTGGAGAGGAGGAGAGGAGAGAGGAGGAGAGGGTTGAGGAGAGAGGTGGAGAGGAGGAGAGGAGAGAGGAGGAGAGGGGAGAGAGGAGAGGAGGAGAGGGGAGAGAGGAGGAGAGGATTGAGGAGAGAGGTGGAGAGGAGGAGAGGAGAGAGGAGGAGAGGGGAGAGAGGAGAGGAGGAGAGGGGAGAGGATTGAGGAGGAGAGGAGGAGAGGAGAGAGGAGGAGAGGAGGAGAGGAGAGAGGAGGAGAGGGTTGAGGAGAGAGGTGGAGAGGAGAGAGGAGGAGAGGGGAGAGGAGAGAGGAGGAGAGGGTTGAGGAGAGAGGTGGAGAGGAGAGAGGTGGAGAGGAGAGAGGAGGAGAGGGGAGAGAGGAGGGGAGGAGAGGGTTGAGGAGAGCACATTCTAAACACTAACATGGACCGTTGTTGGTTGGACAGGGTGTGTCTGTGTCTGCGATGTCCACTCTGTGTGCTTGTATAGAGTCCAGCCGGCAGTGTGTTCTACCTGGCTGGACAGGTGTGTGTGTTCTACCTGGCTGGACAGGTGTGTGTGTTCTACCTGGCTGGACAGGTGTGTGTGTTCTACCTGGCCGGACAGGTGTGTGTGTTCTACCTGGCTGGACAGGTGTGTGTGTGTGTGTTCTACCTGGCTGGACAGGTGTGTGTGTTCTACCTGGCTGGACAGGTGTGTGTGTTCTACCTGTCTGGACAGGTGTGTGTGTTCTACCTGGCTGGACAGGTGTGTGTGTTCTACCTGGCTGGACAGGTGTGTGTGTTCTACCTGGCTGGACAGGTGTGTGTGTTCTACCTGGCTGGACAGGTGTATGTGTGTCGGTGGTGACCACTCCGTGAGCGTGTATAGAGTACGGGCGGCTGGCTCTGTTCTTAAAGGTGATCAGGACCTCCTCTCCCACCTCCACTCTGATTATAGGACCTGTAGGAACACACAGAAACACACCCTAACCGTATCAACCCCAGCTACCACATAACGTTCTGAGAACTTGGTGCGAGCCTGGTTGTCCTATGGTTATTTTGGCATACAACCTTCCCACAACGTTCTGGGAATGGTGCAGAATAGTTGCTTGGCTTTGGAACATTATCAGCACATTTAAGGAACTTGACAAAAAAAAAACGTTATTTTCTTTGTATTTCATTACTTTAACACAACGTTTGGTTACATTTAATTAACATTTTGGTAATGTTCTCGGAACGTTCTCCAACTGGTTTGACATTGGGAATGTTCTCAAATAGTTCAGAGAAGGTTAAGAAACAACGTTAAGAAACGTGTTTTTAAACCTTCAAACCCTTTGCATGTTGTATTCTACATCTGTCCTTTCAGTACTGAATGTAAAACAATGATTATAGACCCTGTTAATGCAAAATGGTTAAAAAACATATTTCACGTTTTTTATACAGAAACGGTGTATATATGCTGAACTAGTTGCATTGTGGATTTAGCCTAAAACATGATTTTAGACCATGTTCATGTAAAAAGTACTTCAGCATAACGTTTCCTAAAGGTTTCCTCGTGGTTCTATTTAAAGTAATGTTCTCAAATTGTTCCGAGAACGTTAATAAAACCTTCCACAAAAACTACAAGAAAACTTTAGTAACGTTCAGAGAGCGTTTCTAAAATGTTTTATTTAAAAACATACATTCCGTTCTCAGAACATGTAGAAAACGTTCCATAAAAAGCACAAGAAAACATTTGTAACGTTCAGAGAACGTTCAAAGAACGTGTTGAAAACCCTTACAGTTGCCCATGTGTACTACTCTCAAACCCTCTCTCTCTGGCCCTGGGACTTAGAGACAAAACTTTGTGACTTCTTACAGCAGGCTACCAACCCCCGACCTCAGTCTGAGGAGATGTGCTGATAGAATTTCGGGAGCGTTTTCCTCAGATTTCCTTTATTAAAATCCCCAGCTACAATAAATCGCAGTCTCAGGATATGTGGTTTCCAGTTTTCACATAGTCCAGTGTAGTTCCTTGAGAGCCATCGCGGTGTCAGCTTGTGGTGAATATACACGGCAGTCACTATAACCAAAGAAAACTATCTCGGGAGGGAATGCGGTCGGCATTTGATGGTGAGGTATTCAGATCGGGAGAACAAAAAGGACTTCCTGTACGTTGCCACAGTCACACCATGATTTGTTAGTCATAAAACAAACCCCTCCGCTTTTCTTTTTCCTGGACAGTTCTTTCTTCCTGTCCACGCGAATGGAAGGTTGCTGAATGGACGGAGACAATATATCTGGAGAGAGCCATGATTCCGTAAAACATATTATGTTACAGTCCCTGCTGTCTCTCTGGAAGGAGATCATCGCCCTGAGCTCGTCTACTTTCTTGTCCAGGGACTGAACGTTATATACTCGGTGGATTGACGTCACTACTTCTTCCTCTTCTCTGGCCTTGGCTTTTTTGGTGAATAGAGCAGGAAGTTCAAACAAAGGATCCAGGAAGTGGAATTTGTGCTATAATTTCTGGTGAGTGACCGCCGATCTAATATCCCAAAGTTATTTTCGGCTGTAGGTAATAACGTTTCGAGCAAATAATGTAAGAAATAACAACAACAACAAACAAGGTGTATGTCGGCGCCATCTTGTCGGTCCTGTGAACTTTCGGTCATCCTGTGAACTTTCGGTCATCCTGTGAACCCTGTTCATTGCTGCCCAAAAATATATTTAAAAGTCTTATTGAAGCATTCAGTGAAAGTTTTAAAGGGACATTTCACCCTGGCACTGCATTAACAACATTGTGTTTTTGTCATTAACTTTAAAATGATCCAAACCACAAGCTAGAACGAGCGCATTTTCATTTCACTGGTAGAATTTGGCGTATTTCGAATTCCTGTGTATTGGTCTGCTCATAGTGAACGACAAAGTCCGGCATTCATATGTAGATACCGCCCACTAGTAGAAGGAGAAGTACAGCGCCTTGCAAAAGTATTCATCCCCCTTGGCGTTTTTCCTATTTTGTTGCATTACAACCTGTAATTTAAATTGATTTTTATTTGGATTTCATGTAATGGACATACACAAAATAGTCCAAATTGGTGAAATGAAATTTAAAAAATCACTAGTTTCAAAAAATTATAAAAAATGAATAATGGAAAAGTGGTGCATGCATATGTATTCACCCCCTTTGCTATGAAGCCCCTAAATAAGATCTGGTGCAACCAATTACCTTCAGAAGTCACATAATTAGTTAAATAAAGTCCACCTGTGTGCAATCTAAGTGTCACATGATCTGTCACATGAACTCAGTATATACAGTGGGGGAAAAAAGTATTTAGTCAGCCACCAATTGTGCATGTTCTCCCACTTAAAAAGATGAGAGAGGCCTGTAATTTTCATCATAGGTACACGTCAACTATGACAGACAAAATGAGAATTTATTTCTCCAGAAAATCACATTGTAGGATTTTTAATGAATTTATTTGCAAATTATGGTGGAAAATAAGTATTTGGTCAATAACAAAAGTTTCTCAATACTTTGTTATATACCCTTTGTTGGCAATGACACAGGTCAAACGTTTTCTGTAAGTCTTCACAAGGTTTTCACACACTGTTGCTGGTATTTTGGCCCATTCCTCCATGCAGATCTCCTCTAGAGCAGTGATGTTTTGGGGCTGTCGCTGGGCAACACGGACTTTCAACTCCCTCCAAAGATTTTCTATGGGGTTGAGATCTGGAGACTGGCTAGGCCACTCCAGGACCTTGAAATGCTTCTTACGAAGCCACCCCTTTGTTGCCCGGGCGGTGTGTTTGGGATCATTGTCATGCTGAAAGACCCAGCCACGTTTCATCTTCAATGCCCTTGCTGATGGAAGGAGGTTTTCACTCAAAATCTCACGATACATGGCCCCATTCATTCTTTCCTTTACACGGATCAGTCGTCCTGGTCCCTTTGCAGAAAAACAGCCTCAAAGCATGATGTTTCCACCCCCATGCTTCACAGTAGGTATGGTGTTCTTTGGATGCAACTCAGCATTCTTTGTCCTCCAAACACGACGAGTTGAGTTTTTACCAAAACGTTCTATTTTGGTTTCATCTGACCATATGACATTCTCCCAATCCTCTTCTGGATCATCCAAATGCACTCTAGCAAACTTCAGACGGGCCTGGACATGTACTGGCTTAAGCAGGGGGACACGTCTGGCACTGCGGGATTTGAGTCCCTGGCGGCGTAGTGTGTTACTGATGGTAGGCTTTGTTACTTTGGTCCCAGCTCTCTGCAGGTCATTCACTAGGTCCCCCCGTGTGGTTCTGGCATTTTTGCTCACCGTTCTTGTGATCATTTTGACCCCACGGGGTGAGATCTTGCGTGGAGCCCCAGATCGAGGGAGATTATCAGTGGTCTTGTATGTCTTCCATTTCCTAATAACTGCTCCCACAGTTGATTTCTTCAAACCAAGCTGCTTACCTATTGCAGATTCAGTCTTCCCAGCCTGGTGCAGGTCTACAATTTTGTTTCTGGTGTCCTTTGACAGCTCTTTGGTCTTGGCCATAGTGGAGTTTGGAGTGTGACTGTTTGAGGTTGTGGACAGGTGTCTTTTATACTGATAACAAGTTCAAACAGGTGCCATTAATACAGGTAACGAGTGGAGGACAGAGGAGCCTCTTAAAGAAGAAGTTACAGGTCTGTGAGAGCCAGAAATCTTGCTTGTTTGTAGGTGACCAAATACTTATTTTCCACCATAATTTGCAAATAAATTCATTAAAAAATCCTACAATGTGATTTTCTGGAGAAAAAAAATCTCAATTTGTCTGTCATAGTTGATGTGTACCTATGATGAAAATTACAGGCCTCTCATCTTTTTAAGTGGGAGAACTTGCACAATTGGTGGCTGACTAAATATATATATTTTTTCCCCACTGTATACACCTGTTCTGAAAGGCCCCAGAGTCTGCAACACCACTAAGCAAGGGGCACCACCAAGCAAGCGGCACCATGAAGACCAAGGAGCTCTCCCAACAGGTCAGGAACAAAGCTGTGTAGAAGTACAGATCAGGGTTAGGTTATAAAAAAATTATCAGAAACTTTGAACATCCCACAGACCACCATTAAATCCATTATAAAAAAAATTGAAAGAATATGGCATCACAACAAACCTGCCAAGAGAGGGCCGCCCACCAAAACTCACAGACCAGGCAAGGAGGGCATTAATCAGAGAGGCAATAAAGAGACCTAAGATAACCCTGAAGGAGCTTCAAAGCTCCACAGCGGAGATTGGAGTATCTGTCCATAGGACCACTTTAAGCCGTTCACTCCACAGAGCTGGGCTTTACGGAAGAGTGGCCAGAAAAAAGCCATTGCTTAAAGAAAAAAATAAGCAAACATGTTTGGTGTTCGCCAAAAAGGCACGTGGAAGACTCCCCAAACATATGGAAGAAGGTACTCTGGTCAGATGAGACTAAAATTGAGCTTTTTGGCCATCAAGGAAAACGCTATGTCTGGCGCAAACCCAACACCTCTCATCACCCTGAGAACACCATCCCCACAGTGAAGCATGGTGGTGGCAGCATCATGCTGTGGGGATGTTTTTCATCGGCAGGGACTGGGAAACTGGTCAGAATTGAAGGAATGATGGATGGCGTTAAATACAGGGAAATTCTTGAGGGAAACCTGTTTCAGTCTTCCAGAGATTTGAGACTGGGATGGAGGTTCACCTTCGGAAGAGTGGCCAGAAAATGTGGATTTAGGTGGCATTGTTTACTTGGAACAAACAGTTCTCAGAACTTTTTCACTAACGTTTGTCATCATGTGGTGTTCTATGCTAATTACAAACAACTGCAAAAAGGAGTTATCTTTCACCGTTCTACCTACCAGAATTGTACCCCGATGCTGCCAGTGGCTTGTGGCTATCAAGAATTATGCTTATTAGAGGTAACCTAATGCTAGCAAGTTTGCTAGCCTAGGTGGAATAGGTAAGTTAGCTAGCTAATTTAGCTAACATTACAGTCCTGTATTAAACTCTGAAAGCAATCAGCTAAATCATTTAGCTATCTTTTATATACAGTGAGGGAAAAAAGTATTTGATCCCGGCTGATTTTGTACGTTTGCCCACTGACAAAGAAATGATCGGTCTATAATTTTAATGGTAGGTTTATTTGAACAGTGAGAGACAGAATAACAACAAAAAAATCCAGAAAAACGCATGTCAAAAATGTTATAAATTGATTTGCATTTTAATGAGGGAAATAAGTATTTGACCCCCTCTCAATCAGAAAGATTTCTGGCTCCCAGGTGTCTTTTATACAGGTAACGAGCTAAGATTAGGAGCACACTCTTAAAGGGAGTTCTCCTAATCTCATCTTGTTACCTGTATAAAAGACACCTGTCCACAGAAGCAATCAATCAATCAGATTCCAAACTCTCCACCATGGCCAAGACCAAAGAGCTCTCCAAGGATGTCAGGGACAAGATTGTAGACCTATACATGGCTGGAATGGGCTACAAGACCATCGCCAAGCAGCTTGGTGAGAAGGTGACAACAGTTGGTGCGATTATTTGCCAATGGAAGAAACACAAAAGAACTGTCAATCTCCCTTGGCCTGGGGCTACATCCAAGATCTCACCTCGTGGAGTTGCAATGATCATGAGAACGGTGAGGAATCAGCCCAGAACTACACGGAAGGATCTTGTCAATGATCTCAAGGCAGCTGGGACCATAGTCACCAAGAAAACAATTGGTAACACACTACGCCGTGAAGGACTGAAATCCTGCAGCGCCCGCAAGGTCCCCCTGCTCAAGAAAGCACATATACAGGCCCGTCTGAAGTTTGCCAATGAACATCTGAATGATTCAGAGGAGAACTGGGTGAAAGTGTTGTGGTCAGATGAGACCAAAATGGAGCTCTTTGGCATCAACTCAACTCGCCGTGTTTGGAGGAGGAGGAATGATGCTTATGACCCCAAGAACACCATCCTCACCGTCAAACATGGAGGTGGAAACATTATGCTTTGGGGGTGTTTTTCTGCTAAGGGGACAGGACAACTTCACCGCATCAAAGGGACGATGGACGGGGCCATGTACCGTCAAATCTTGGGTGAGAACCTCCTTCCCTCAGCCAGGGCATTGAAAATGGGTCGTGGATGGGTATTCCAGCATGACAATGACCCAAAACACACAGCCAAGGCAACAAAGGAGTGGCTCAAGAAGAAGCACATTAAGGTCCTGGAGTGGCCTAGCCAGTCTCCAGACCTTAATCCCATAGAAAATCTGTGGAGGGAGCTGAAGGTTCGAGTGGCCAAACGTTAGCCTCGAAACCTTAATGACTTGGAGAAGATCTGCAAAGAGGAGTGGAACAAAATCCCTCCTGAGATGTGTGCAAACCTGGTGGCCAACTACAAGAAACGTCTGACCTCTGTGATTGCCAACAAGGGTTTTGCCACCAAGTACTAAGTCATGTTTTGCAGAGGGGTCAAATACTTATTTCCCTCATTAAAATGCAAATCAATTTATAACATTTTTGACATGCGTTTTTCTGGATTGTTTTGTTGTTATTCTGTCTCTCACTGTTCAAATAAACCTACCATTAAAATTATAGACTGATCATTTCTTTGTCAGTGGGAAAATGTACAAAATCAGCAGGGGATCAAATACTTTTTTCCCTCACTGTACACACTGTCAATAAATGTAGCCTGTACCAGGGCCGTCACAGCAGAGTAAACATATTTGACTAATGTTAGCTAAAGTAAGCTAACTAACATTAGCAAATAAGAGTAGCCATCTATTCCACATCTAGAAAACACTCTGTTACAAAAAAAAGTGTTATATCTAACTCACTCTGTGTGTTGGTAGCAATGATGAATGTGTATAAATCGTCTATGGGTGGTTAGTTGGTTCTCAGCTCGCTCGCAATCTTACTGCCAATTTAGTGACACTTGCTAGCTAGTTAACAGCAAACTGGCAATATTGAAATGTCCATGTTAGGTGTGCTAGGCTAGCCAGTCTAATAGAGATCAATATAATTAGTGGGCTGGTTAAATTGTGTATTGTTGTGTACTTTGTTGTAGAATCTAATTCCACCAGCATGTGTTTCCAACACGTAGCTCTGCACAAGGTGACCATGTTAGGACTAGATAAAGTGTATTTTTACCTGGAGTTTTTCCTTATTGTAGGCTACAACTTTTACCACTTTTAGTCTTGAAATCTTTGGTTGTTTACTAAACTACTCACTCTGTTTAGCACATGGCCTCACATGTTGAATTCCTTAAAGACATGGGTGGGGCTAAGGCTTAAGAGGGTGTGAATGATGCTGAATGGGTGTAGACAAAAAAATAGCTCTCCAGAAAGTGTACCAAAACGTTCAAGGGACATTTTCTCAAAAGTGGGGTTACAAAGTTGATCAACTTTCAAAGCAGAATTACTTTCCCATTGTTCCTCAACGGCAGTGTAGAGTCGTGGCCAAAGTTTTGAGAATGACACAAGTATTGGTCTCCACAAAGTTTGCTGCTTCAGTGTTCTTAGATCTTTATGTCAGTAGTTACTATGGCATACTGAAGTATAATTACAAGCATTCCATAAGTGTCAAAGGCTTTCATTGACAATTACATGAAGTTTATGCAAAGAGTCAATATTTGCAGTGTTGACCCTTCTTTTTCAAGACCTCTGCAATCCGCCCTGGCATGCTGTCAATTAACTTCTGGGCCACATCCTGACTGATGGCAGCCCATTCTTGCATAATCAATGCTTGGAGTTTGTCAGAAGTTGTGGGTTTTTGTTTGTCCACCCGCCTCTTGAGGATCGACCACAAGTTCTCAATGGGATTAAGGTCTGGGGAGTTTCCTGGCCATGGACCCAAAAATGTCTATGTTTTGTTCCCCGAGCCACTTAGTTACTTTTGCCTTATGGCAAGGTGCTCCATCATGCTGGAAAAGGCATTGGTCGTTACCAAACTGTTCTTGGATGGTTGGGAGAAGTTGCTCTCAGAGGATGTGTTGGTACCATTCCTTATTCATGGATCTGTTCTTATGCAAAATTGTGAGTGATCCCACTCCCTTGGCTGAGATGCAACCCCACACATGAATGGTCTCAGGATGCTTTACTGTTGGCATGACACAGGACTGATGGTAGCGCTCACCTTGTCTTCTCCGGACAAGGTGTTTTCCGGATGGCCCAAACAATCGGAAAGGGGATTCATCAGAGAAAATGACTCTACCCCAGTCCTCAGCAGCAATCCCTGTACCTTTTGCAGAATATCAGTCTGCCCCTGATGTTTTTCCTGGAGAGAAGTGGCTTCTTTGCTGCCCTTCTTGACACCAGGCCATCCTCCAAAAGTCTTCGCCTCACTGTGCGTGCAGATGCCCTCACACCTGCCTGCTGCCATTCCTGAGCAAGCTCTGCACTGGTGGTGCCCCGATCCCGCAGCTGAATCAACTTTAGGAGACAGTCCTGGTGCTTGCTGGACTTTCTTGGGCGCCCTGAAGCCTTCTTTACAACAATTGAACCTCTCTCCTTGAAGTTCTTGATGATCCGATAAATGGTTGATTTAGGTGCAATCTTACTAGCAGCAATATCCTTGCCTGTGAAGCCCTTTTTGTGCAAAGTAATGATGACGTCACGTGTTTCCTTGCAGGTAACCATGGTTGACAGAGGAAGAACAATGATTTCAAGCACCACCCTCCTTTTAAAGCTTCCAGTCTGTTATTCTGACTCAATCAGCATGACAGAGTGATCTCCAGCCTTGTCCTCATCAACACTCTCACCTGTGTTAACATTTAGTCTACCTATTTTCTCTGTGTAAAACATTTAGTCCTCTTTTCTCTGTGTAAAACATTTAGTCCCATTCTATCTGATTTAGTCCCATTTTCTCTGTGTAAAACATTTAATTCCCTTTTTGCTGTGTAAATCATTTAGTCCCATTTTCTCTGTGTAAAACATTTAGTCTACCTCTTTTCTCTGTGTAAAACATTTAGTCCCCTTTTCTCTGTGTAAAACATTTAGTCCCCTTTTCTCTGTGTAGAACATTTAGTCTACCCTCTTTATCTGTGTAAAACATTGAATTCCCTTTTCTCTGTGTAAAACATTTAGTCTACCCCTTTTCTCTGTGTAAAACATTTAGTCCCCTTTTCTCTGTGTAAAACATTTAGTCCCATTTTCTCTGTGTAAAACATTTAGTCTACCCCCTTTCTCTGCGTAAAACATTTAATTCCCTTTTTGCTGTGTAAAACATTTAGTCCCATTTCTCTGTGTAAAACATTTAGTCCCCTTTTCTCTGTGTAAAACATTTAGTCCCATTCTATCTGATTTAGTCCCATTTTCTCTGTGTAAAACATTTAATTCCCTTTTTGCTGTGTAAATCATTTAGTCCCATTTTCTCTGTGTAAAACATTTAGTCTACCTCTTTTCTCTGTGTAAAACATTTAGTCTACCCCCTTTCTCTGTGTAAAACATTTAATTCCCTTTTTGCTGTGTAAAACATGTAGTCCTCTTTTCTCTATGTGTAAATCATGTAGTCCCATTTATCTGTGTAAAACATTTAGTCTACCTCTTTTCTCTGTGTAAAACATTTAGTCTACCCTCTTTATCTGTGTAAAACATTGAATTCCCTTTTCTCTGTGTAAATCATTTAGTCCCCTTTTCTCTGTGTAAAACATTTAGTCCCCTTTTTGCTGTGTAAATCATTTAGTCCCCTTTTCTCTGTGTAAAACATTTAGTCCCCTTTTCTCTGTGTAAAACATTTAGTCTACCCCTTTTCTCTGTGTAAAACATTTAATTCCCTTTTTGCTGTGTAAAACATTTAGTCCCCTGAGTTTATCAGGAAGTGTATAGGAGATGTACCCACTGTGACTATTAAAACCTACCCTAACCAGAAACCGTGGATAGACGGCAGCATTCGCGCAAATCTGAAAGTGCGAACCACCGCATTCAACCATGGCAAAGTGACTGGGAATATGTCAGAATACAAACAGCGTAGCTACTCACTCCGCAAGACAATTAAACTGGCAAAACATCAGTATAGAGACAAAGTGGAGTCGCAATTCAAAGGCTCAGACACGAGACGTATGTGGCAGGGTTTACAGACAATCACGGATTACAAAAGGAAAACCAGCCACGTCACGGACACCGACGTCTCGCTTCCGGACAAGCTAAACGCCTTCTTCGCCCGCTTTGAGGATAACACAGTTCCACTGACGAGGCCCACTACCAAGGACTGTGGCCTCTCGTTCTCCATGGCTGACGTGATTAAGACATTTAAGCATGTTAACCCCTGCAAGGCTGCTGGCCCAGACGGCATCCCTAGCCACGTCCTCAGAGCATGCGCAGACCAGCTGGCTGGTGTGTTTACAGACATATTCAATCTCTCCCTATCCCAGTCTGCTGTTCCCACATGCTTCAAGATGGCCACCATTGTTCCTGTACCCAAGAAAGCAAAGGTAACTGAACTAAATGACTATCGCCCCGTAGCACTCACTTCAGTCATCATAAAGGGCTTTGAGAGACTAGTCAAGGATCATATCAACTCTACCTTACCTGTCACCCTAGACCCACTTCAATTTGCTTACCACCCCAATAGATCCACAGACGATACAACCGCCATGACACTGCACACTGCCCTATCCCATCTGGACAAGAGGAATACCTATGTAAGAATGCTGTTCATTGACTATAGCTCAGCATTCAACACCATAGTACCCTCCAAGCTCATCATTAAGCTCGAGGCCCTGGGTCTGAACCCCGCCCTGTGCAACTGGGTCCTGGATTTCCTGACGGGCCAACCCCAGGTGGTGAAGGTAGGAAACAACACCTCCACTTCACTGATCCTCAACACTGGGGCCCCACAAGGGTGCGTGCTCAGCCCCCTCCTGTACTCCCTGTTCACCCATGACTGCATGCCAAGCACGCCTCCAACTCAATCATCAAGTTTGCAGACGACACAACCATAGTAGGCTTGATTACCAACAATGACGAGACAGCCTACAGGGAGGAGGTGAGGGCTATGGGAGTGTGGTGCCAGGAAAATAACCTCTCCCTCAACGTCAACAAAACAAAGGAGAGGATCATGGACTTCAGCAGAGGGAGAACCCTCCTATCCACATCGACGGGACCGCAGTGGAGAAGGTGGAAAGCTTCAAGTTCCTCTGCGTACACATCACTGACAAACTGAAATGGTCCACCCACGCAGACAGTGTGGTGAAGAAGGCGCAACAGAGCCTCTTCAACCTCAGGAGGCTGAAGAAATTTGACTTGGCACCTAAAACCCTCACAAACTTTTACAGATGCACAATTGAGAGCATCTTGTCGGGCTGTATCACCGCCTGGTACGGCAACTGCACCACCCGCAACCGCAGGGCTCTCCAGAGGGTGGTGCGGTCTGCACAATGCATCACCGGGGGCAAACTACCTGCCCTCCAGGACACCTACAGCACTCGATGTCACAGGAAGGCCAAAAAGATCATCAAGGACAACAACCACCCGAGCCACTGCCTGTTCACCCCACTATCATCCAGAAGGCGAGGTCAGTACAGGTGCATCAAAGCTGGGACCGAGAGACTGAAAAACAGCTTCTATCTCAAGGCCATCAGACTGTTAAATCGCCTTCACTAGCATATTAGAGGCTGCTGCCTATCTACACTACCGTTCAATAGTTTGGGGTCACTTAGAAATGTCCTTGTTTTCGAAAGAAAAGCTATTTTTTTGTCCATTAAATAACGTAAAATTGATCAGAAATACAGTGTAGACATTGTTAATGTTGTAAATGGCTATTGTAGCTGGAAATGGCTGATTTTTAATGGAATATCTACATATGGGTACAGAGGCCCATTATCAGCAACCATCAGTCCTGTGTTCCAATGGCACGTTGTGTTTGCTAATCCAAGTTGATCAATTAAAAGGCTAATTGATCATTAGAAAACCCTTTTGCAATTATGTTAGCACAGCTGAAACCGTTGTGCTGATTAAAGAAGCAATAAAACTCGCCTATCTGGAGCATCAGCAATTGTGTGTTCGATTACAGGCTCAAAATGGCCAGAAACAAATAACTTTCTTCTGAAACTCGTCAGTCTATTCTTGATCTGAGAAATGAAGGCTATTCCATGCGAGAAATTGACAAGAAACTGAAGATCTCGTACAACGCTGTGTACTACTCCCTTCACAGAACAGCGCAAACTGGCTCTAACCAGAATAGAAAGAGGAGTGGGAGGCCCCGGTGCACAACTGAGCAAGAGGACAAATACATTAGTGTCTAGTTTGAGAAACAGACCCCTCACAGGTCCTCAACTGGCAGCTTCATTAAATAGTACCCGCAAACACCAGTCTCAACGTCAACAGTGAAGAGGCGACTCCGGGATGCTGACCTTCTAGGCAGAGTTGCAAAGAAAAAGCCATTCTCAGACTGGCCAATAAAAAGACAAGATTAAGATGGGCAAAAGAACACAGACACTGGGACAGAGGAAGATTGGAAAAAAGTGTTATGAACAGAAGAACCGAAGTTTGAGGTGTTCGGATCACAAAGAACAACATTTGTGAGACGCAGACCAAATGAAAAGATGCTTGAGGTGTGCTTGATGCTATCTGTCAAGCATGGTGGAGGCAATGTGATGGTCTGGGGGTGCTTTGGTGGTGGTAAAGTGGGAGATGTGTACAGGGTACACATTTCCTCCTACAACAGGACAATGACCCAAAGCACAGCTACAAACTATGCAAGAACTATTTAGGGAAGAAGCAGTCAGCTGGTATTCTGTCTATAATGGAGTGATATTTATTAAGTTATTTTTTTCATTTCAGCTGGTATCGTTTTAATTTCACTTCACCAATTTGGACTATTTAGCATATGTCCATTACATGAAATCCAAATAAAAATCAATTTAAATTACAGGTTGTAATGCACCAAAATAAGAAATTAGCTATAACTGGGCTAATAACTCACTAACTAGCAAATAATATGAACAAAATGTGCACATGTGGCTACATGCAGCTCTCTCTTTGATCTAAAAAC